>VDFB02274169.1:0-149065 GCA_007258455.2 Sequoia sempervirens | reverse complement strand
GTAAAAACAGAGCTTCCTTCTACGAAGATCATTTATTGTGTCACGATCTAAAGGGGCTGCAAATTTTTTCTTTTGATTAGCATTATCAGCCTTCTTTGAATCAGATTTGTTCTCTGTGTGGGAGGTAGATGGTTTCGAGCCAAATGGCTTACGAGGTGTAGTAAGCTCCATACTGCAAGCTTTCCTCATGGCCTCCTGTAAAGTAGGTGGATCAAATGCTTTTATCCAACCTTTCATGGGCTCGAAAAAACCCTCAATGAACAATATGATCAGTCTTCTCTCTGAGATGCCTGTCACCATCACGGATAGTCTTTGGAACTCTCCAATGTACGATTCCAAGCTACCCAACTGTTTTAACTGTGCAAGATCCCTAAAAAATAGTTCAGGATCACGTCTATCAAACCTCTCTATCTATCAGTGAACTCCTGGTATGAGGTAATCCGGTCATGGTGAAGAGTAGCCATGCCATGAATCCACCAATCATGTGCCACGCCATCAAGGTGAAGTGTTGCAAATCTAATGGCATCTTCCTCTGGCATAGGACGTAGTGTCAAGAATGTATCCAACTTACTCACCCAAGCACGTGCTGTAACTCTGCCACTGCCATCAAAGTTTGCTAAGGTAAGTTTATTTTTAGCCTGTCTAAGATCATTATGCTTGTATCTAGGCCTCCTGTCATTCCTGTTTCTGGTGTGTTCTCTTTTCTGGCTCATGTAACGATCGAAGTTAAGGTGATCCTTAACTCTTGGAGGCAATGCATCCCATTCATCATGCATAGCCATGATGTTATTTGCAAAGTTTATTTCACCACTCTGTTCAACCTCTTCCTCTTCATCAGCATCATTTTTGATAAAAGTAGGACATGTAGCTCTCTCAAAGGTGTGTGCTGGAGCAATAATTCTATGAGGTTCTCTACGAATACTGCCTTCCTGATCTTGATCCTGATTCTGACCTCTATGAAGTGTCAAATTCTGGACATTTGTGCTCAGCTGCTGGAGGATATTCGCCACCTGTTCTTGGCCTGCCACCATGCCTCTAAGTACATCTCTAGCTTCTCTGTCCTCTTCATCAAGAGGATTCTTGTGAGAACCTTCAGCTTCCCTGTCAGCCATGTTATCAAAGCCTAATTCTTCTTCCTGTTCGTCAAACAAAAATGCTGAAAAAGGTTCAAAAGTACTTCTCTGCAAACCCGGACCCCTGCGTGAGTAGTACCTGTCAAACCTATTCTGATGAGGCCGCATAGAGACTACTAACCTGTTGATGTGTTTTTCGTGACTGCACCAACGCAGAATAAAGTCGCCAACGGCTACCCTATTCTCTCTTGATCAAAGTATTCCGCATGCTAAGATTGCAAGAAAGTTCATGCGTTTAACTCCAAGGTTCTTTCAATGCGAATAGTCTCAATTGGCTCAATGTGATTTGCTGGTATTTCAAGGGGACTTACGAAATTGTTCGGCAACGGAGAAAGGAATTCAAATGCTCGAAAGATTTGTCTATGAAGTTCTTGTTTCCTAAACTAACTTGAAAGTACTGAATTTAAAATGCAGGGTTTAGAGAGCTCTAATCTACTCTAAGGCGTGGACATGGCGATCAATTCTCACAAGCTTCAACCAGGCTCTGCTTTGCCTCGCTTCAGACAGCCTCCACAGAACCGGTGCAATCTTCAAAGGAGTAGCTCAAGGTGTTGGGATCACAACTTAGCATGAAAATACCATCACAACGACACATATAAACATACAAGTCCTGATCGAAGTTAAGTACATGATATTCTAGTTGACCACACAAGGCGCATTCACCATCAGCGAACACACTAGTGGTATGGATAGACGAAGTTTGCTCAAATTGAAGACCACATTCCACAATTACTATCTACTGCTTGCATGAAATGAAACTTATTCTACTTTAAGTCACTACTTGAATCAGAAGGACGAAGAAACCTTGCTAGCTACTCACAACAAAAGACGAAATTCATCATCAATGAAAATTCTTTTTATTGGGAGAGTGTTCACAACAATTTCTGACAAAGTTTTAAGGAAAAACTTTCCTTCTTCAACTACTCTATCAATCCATACTAAGCTACTTCTAATTTGTCTCTCTATTCTAACTTCTACTCTAATTCTACTCAAAGTACAAATGAGGGTGGATGCCCCTTTATATAGCTGGCCAAGTCTAATGGACGGCTCAGATTACAATCGGCTGGATGGCCCAAATTGTGCCACCTCAGCCCTAAACAAGATTCGCCCTAAAAACCGCCACCAAGAGGAGTGGGGTAATAAATGAGCCTTTAATGGCCACCATCTTCTAGAAGATTCCAGCCTTGAAACGCGTTCACACCGTTCTTGTTCTTCTTGACGTTATTCTTCAACTTTGCTTGAGCTTCCATTCTTTGTCACTTGAGTTATACTAAGTCTCAACACTTAGCCATTTTCTTGCAATTTTCTTCCTTCGAGGTTGAGATGTCATCTTGAATCACTTGCTTCATAACTCTAAGTCATCATTGCTTGGCCTCAACGTTCTTTTTGCAAAACAAGCAAGGAGAAGAGCATTAGAGTACCTCATAATATAAATTCACTTTACTTACCTGATTTTCACGCTCTAACTTCCAAGCGTTCATCGTCCTCACTAGCCAACTTGGCGTTCAATCCTTCATGCCTTAGCCAAATTTCATCATCCTCAAGGACGTATCATCTTTCGAAAGTGTTAACTTCAACCGCATCTCCTTCAAGAAATTTATCCCACCAGTTGAAGCGTCGACAATTTTGATTTCATTCATCAGGAAGATTATCTTCACGAAGAGTTTGGGCAAATTCACCTAGGTAGCTCCTTTCAAATTCGTCTAGAGAATTTTACCTTGAAAACACATTTTCTTCACTTTGCCTTAGAAAATTTTAAAATTTCCCTTAGGAAAACTCATCAATCCTGTGCCCATCAAAAATCTTCATCCTGAAGGCCTTGGCGAAGCGTGGAAGACTTTAAAATCAACCTTATCGATAATCTTCAATACCCAGAAGAAAATTTCTTTCTGAACTTGTCGAATTCATGGGTACACAACGAACGGGTTCATTTAATTTTTTGAAGTTTCCACCTTGGAAAAATAACTTTCAACAATTTATTTCATTTCTTCATCCCCTCTGAGAATTTTGTTGCTCTGACTTGAAAATTTTCGTTGATCCTGTGCAGCAGGCATCATCTGACTTCTTCACTAGCAAATTCATCCATGCCTCTGAAAATTTTTATCATCCTCCAAGCCCAGGCGTATTTTCTTAAGGAAGAAAATTTTGTGCCTTAGAAAAATTTGGAATCACTTTGCATTTTGAAATTTTGCTTTAGAGATTTTACTCAACTTCATCCATCCTGCCTGTGAGAATTTATTATTATTATTTCAACTCACTTAGAGAATTTTCTTGAAGGCACATATCATAGAGGATTTTAATCTCAACGCCTTAGTTGTTTTATTCATCACCTTTACACTTTGGGCGCATATCACACTTGATGAAGAATATTCAACTTGCCTTAGGAAAATTTTTCATTCAAATCTCCACCTTACACACTTGAGCGCATATCACACTTGAGGAAGGATATTGGACTTCACCACGCCTAGCAATATTATTCATCACTTAGCACTTTCAACGCCTAGCAACACTTACACCACCTTTTACCTCTGGCGCATTTCACACATGTTGGAGGATGAAATTCTCACTTAGAATATTTTAGCAATTCCTCCCTAACTTGGGCACATTTCATACTTGAAGGAGGATAAACTTTAAACGCCACCTTTGACTTTGTCATTACATGGCTTTCAATGCCTTTGCATGAATTCCTTTGTCCTTTTTGTCCTTGTCTTTATGCACATGCCTTGTCTTTTTGTTCTTTGCATGAATTCGAATTTTTTTAACTCATTTTGCCTGTACATAATGCCTTGAATACTTTTGTCCTTTTCCTCTTTTGCATGAATACCAACTTTGCATGGGTGTTTGTCTTTACATGCCCTTACTTGGGCGCATTTTGCTATGTGTGGAGGATGAAAATTGTTGACCCTTTTGACTTCCTCCTTGGGCGCATTTCAGATTGCTAGAAGAATATCCTCTTTACTTAGAAACTTTTCATAACTTCTCTCCTCCTTGGGCGCATTTCAGCATGGCAGGAGGATGAAATTCATTGACTCTTTGACTTTTATCACCTCTCCTTGAAGTGGGCGCATTTTGCTATAGGAGCAGGATGAAACATTTGACTTTCTTTGACTTGAGAGGTGAGCGCATTTCAAAGGGGGTGGAGGATGAAGCATCATACTTAGAAATTTTTTTGGCATCTTGCTTGCATGTGAGGGCGCATTTTTCCTAAGCAAGTGGATAAGCATTTCATACTTAGAAATTTTTTTATGCCACTACCTTGAGCTGGGCGCATTTTGCCATGGGTGAAGGACGAACTTTGTTGACTTTCCTTTACTTTCTTGCTTTTTGGGCACATTTCCACCTATGTGCAGGATGGGCGCATTTAGGGGGTGGTGGAGGATAACTTCAACACTTAGAAATTCTTTTTGCTATCAACTCCCAAGGTGGGCGCATTTTGCCATGCCTGCAGGATGAAGTTCTTTGACTTTCTTTGACTTTCCAAGCATGGGCGCATTTTAGCCTAGGAGGTGGACGAAGTTTCATACTTAGAATTTTTTATGCTTTCACCTTGTGTTGGGCGCATTTAGCCATAGCTACAGGATGAAAAACATTGACCTCTTTGACTTTTATGCTTCATGGGCGCATTTTGGCTAAGCAGGAGGACGAGTTTTGGACTTAGAATTTTCTCCATGCCTCTTCATCAACTTGGGCGCATTTTCAGGTAGCTACAGGATGAAGTCCAATACTTAGCCACTTTTTCCTCGTTTTGCCAGCTTCTCTGTGCCTTACTATTTATAGTAAGTCTCTCGATTTTTGCATCTCTGAAGGTCAGAACGATTTGAAATTTCAAATATTGCATCCTCACAACCTTGTTACCTTGTTGACACTGCTATTTTTAGTTGGCCCACTATTTTTAGCCCATTTCTGAAGGTGATTTGCTATAAATAGTAACTGCTTGCTTTTGATACCTCCATAGCTCCGTTTGACTTGAAATTTGAATGACGTGCTCCTCACCACGTGACCTGCCCGCTGACATCGGCGCATGCAACTGATTTGCTATTTTTAGCCTGTTTCCAAAATGACTTACTATAAATAGTAAGTGCTCCGTTTGACTTCAAATTTTACCAGCAGATAGCTTGAAGGATGCTGATCGCGGTGGTTTACACCGGTTTTCGAAAATTCTGACTTTTTACCCCTCTTTTCAGGTCCCGAAGCTGGAAACCCTAATTTGCTCTGCATGCATATCAAATGATCTCCGTTTGTCCTTGTTTCTGTTGCATTGCGATCAGCTTGTGATTCTGAAGTGCTGGGAGGCGGCTGCCGGGATGCACCTACTAAAAATAGTAAGTTCCCAAATAGGTGGTCATCTCCGTTTGCATGTCACATCACTACGAAGCTCTCGAAAAACCCAGAAGGAATATGTAGACATGCAAACCCTAAAAATAGCCTTGGAAGACTGAATTCTGAAAGTCGTTATCTCGCTTTGCATGTTACACCATCGCGAAGGTCTCGAAAAACCCAGAAGGAATTTGCAGACATGCAAAGAAAAACTCTGCATCTAGGCCCTGAAATTTGCTCCGGAAGCTGGACTGCTAAAAATAGTAAGTTGTTTGTTTCAGCTCAAATTTCGCACGCGAGCAGCTTGATGTGTTTTGAATGTTGTGTGACTGTCGGATTCTCAAAAATGCTGACGGAATGTCCTGTAATTGGGCACTTACTAAAAATAATAAGTACCCGGAATTTGATGAAACTTAGCTGGGAGCTTGCTGGAAGCACACTGACAACAATGTTAGCCTCAGTTTTCAATTTATTCACTTCACTTGGCCTCAAATTGGCTGGAAGATTCAAAACCCTAATTTTTAGACTTAGTCAAATTTCACGTTTAAACTTAATGACAGGCACGTCCCCTAGAAGGCAAACCATGGAAAAGAGACACAGAGAGAGAGAGAGAGAAAAAAACCACAGCCAAAAGACCAGAATGGAGCAAAAATTAGGGGTCCACATTTGCAATGGGGCGATGTGTGAAAAAGGTCACAACATAACCCTTTAGGCTGGTAGGATCAGTGCTCTGATACCACTGTGATGAGCCCTGCTAGCTCACAACTCAAACCCTCTGTATTTTTTAATCTTATTTGTATTTTCTTAGTTTTTTAGAGAAAGTTTATAGACAGAAGAGAAGGGGCGCATCATATAAAAGCTCATAAAAGGTAAATCTGAGCTATTTCTGGCTAAATGAAATTACAGAAAGTAATAAATAAGCTCAACAATGGATTTACAACTCATAAACATACCCGAAAGCTTCTAGATTATTTATTTAAAAAAAGAAGTCCAGTTTGCCAGCCAAGATGGTGAAATATGACAAAATCCAATGTAAGAAGCTCCAAAAAGAGATGTCCAGCCTAGAAATTGTGGCAAATGAAAGATATATGCTAGACGCCAAAGAAGGTGAAGAGAAACCCTAAAAAAGGAAGGCGTTTCTCCTAGGAAGCCCAAACGCCCTTGCACAGAGAGCCACACACTTCAAGCAATAAGCTCAAAATCACAACTTAGAAGGTACGGCTATGAAGTATAGCATCTGCCAGATGGAAGAAGGTTGCCATCTCTACAAACCCTCCTGCCTTTGATAAGAAAACCCAACAAAACTCTGATGAAGCACAGTAGAACCTCTGTATGAAGCTCTCACAATTTTCACAAATTCGACTGGTCTCTCACAGTCTCAAAAGTGCTCAAGATTGAAGAGATATCGTTCTCCAATGGAAGATTGCTCAAAACCCTGATCACAAGTAAAAGCATAGAAGGAAACCCAAGGAAAAGTTGAAATATTCAAGAAGTGAATTTCTCATTGCCAAAATGCCTTATATGCAAAAAGGCACGACTTTCAAGAAAGATACGCCCTTTTCAAGATTTAAATCTTTTAAAATACATTTAAATCACTTTTCAATAGTCTTGACTTAAATACTTGGGCGCCACTTTATATTTTAAGTGATTTAAATTTTAAATCACCTTTATGGAATATTTAAGTGATATAAAATATATAAAGTCAATTTGACTTTATAATAAAGCATTAAGTTAATTAATTAACTCAAATCACTTAAAAATCCATAACTCTCTCAAAACTCCAAATATTCCTGTGCCATCAGAAGCTGTCAACTCCTGAACTGCTAACGCCTGCTGTGAACCAATCACTGAGCTCTGAAAACGAGAACGATCAACTCCTCCAGAAAACACCACTGACCCTCTAACCAATCCAGCTAGCCCACAAGGGTCCAAGAAAGGGCTAACACACTGTTCCTGAGAACTGACTAGAGCGGGGACATCACAGACTCCTAAGATTAGGTTTTTTTTGAGTCAAGTGTTTGTTTAACCTCCAAACTTTATTAAAAGAAGCTTTGGGCATCCATTCTTCATTATTTTGCAGGTTAGATTCAACGAGCAAACACAATTTTCTTCTCAACAACATTTGGAGGATAAAACAAAGGGCATTTTTAGAGTTCTTCATAGACTCGAGTTCAGGTTGCACAGAAGAACACTTTTCCATAATCTTTTTTTCCAGGGCATCATTTTTCAGAAATAGGTCATCGTTTTCAACTTTCATCAATCTAGGTCAACTTCTTTTTCATTCTTCATCAAAGATTGAAAAAAAAATTCCACTGCTTCTTTGGCTTCCACTTTTCTAGGGTTTCTTGCATGTTCAAGATAAATCAATTGTTTGAGAAATCTGACAATATGGGTTTATTCAGCACGAAATTGGCCACAAAACCCAAACCTCAAATTTCTTTCAAAAAATTTGCCTTTGCTACCTCTGATGCTTCTACTTTTCAAAAAACTCAATCTTTTTCAGGAAAAACTCGGTTTTTCGAAAAACAAGCGATCTGGGTCTCTTCAGCACACAAGCACCTACAAAACCCATATTGCCAAATTTTCCCGAAAATAAATTGTTTCGCAGCTTCTATTTTTGAGGGGTTCTCGCATGTTGGTAAAAAAATTCATCTTTTCAAAAAACGGACGATCTGGGTCTATTCAAAATGACATTCTCTACAAAATCCATATTTCAGATTTTGCTCCAAAAAATTGCCCTTTTTCTAATGAATATTCAATGAAGCTATTTTTGGCTTTTGTGCATAACTTGTCGAAACATATCTGTGTTCAAAGTCAAACTTCATGGTTTCATCATGCAATACTCTTCCATTGAGAAAAATCAAGAAACACGTCAGAAGCGTAAAGCAACAAAAGAAACAGAGGTTATCACTCCAGTTACAAAGCCGCCAAAGTTATCAATCAGTGAACTGCCAGATGAAGTGTGCAGGTATTTCCAGGAATAGAACTCAAGTGATGACAACAGTTAACTCGAGGCCTTTTCCGAGTTTAACTGATTGTCCTTTTTTCATGCATGTCTATTCTTTGGAGTTACCTATTGTATAGTTGGAGTTTTCTTTAGTTTTAAATCAATTAATTGATGTTGTCATTTTAGTTAACTGTTAGTTTACTTTGTTTAGACATAGGAATAAATCTTGCATGTTGGCAAGACTAATTGTTAACACATGGAGATTTTAGGGTTCCCTACTCCTGTGTTTGTGTATAAATAAGAGCAGCCTTGCTCATTATTTTTCTTAACCGTTGTTATAACAAAATTGCTGAGCCTTAGTGCCTGCAAGTTTGCTATTCAATATTTGTTTGCTTTGTTTAGTGTAATTTGGTTTGATCGTAAATTGTATGCCTATTGTAGCTACAATCTACTGTCCTAGATGTGTTATTATTGTTTGAGTTTGAAGAAACAAATCTTATGCCTACCTTGCTTTGATCCAAAGTCTCAAAATCTTTCAGTATTATTGTTTTATGTTTTGTTTTCATTAACTATTTCAGCTTACAATCTGAAAGTACAATGAGTCTTCGAATGTGTTCTGGAAATAAGTTTGTTTAAGCTTTGTGTTTATCAACTATTCCTTGTTTACTTCTAAATTCTCTTGCTCTAAATTTACTTGAGAAGTTAGAAGCGTCATTAGTTTAGGCCTAGTTGTAGTTGAAGTTATGAAACCAGAGAAAACCTCAGCTGCAACGCAAAGAGTTTTATAACCTTGTGCTCTCAGCTGAGATAAAAAGATAAGCAATTAGTTTAGTATTTTCTACACACAATCAGCAAAGAGGGAGCTTCCCCTCCTAATTCGAAGAGTAGTCTAACTGTGCATAGTTGTCTGTTTCCAATCCACACTCTAGAGGTGTGAATTGAAATGCCAACAAGCACATTAATGGTGGTATCATGGGCTGATTACTCAAGGACATAACCTCATCAACTTGTATGATGAGTTCAATAGGAGGTTGATTGAGAGATTTCATAGAACAAGTTGAAAGTGTGTTGGGAGAGCACTAGAATCTTTGAATCAAAGCTTATTGAGGAGATTGTTCTAGTCACTAAATTTGCATCAAGAACTAGCCATGTGACTCCTGTTGTGACCTTTTTCACACATCCCCCCATTGCAAATGGGGACCCCCCTAATTTTTGCTTCGTTTGCAACTTTTGGCTTAATTTTAGTTAGTTTTCTTGTCGTCTCTCTCTCGTTTTGTCTGTCTTTCCGGGGATGTGCCCATCTGTGAGATTAAATGTGAGATTTTGGCTAAGTCTATAGAATTGGGGTTTGTATTTCTCTGGTCAATATGAAGTCAAATGAAGTGAGTAAATTGAAATCTGAGGCTAACATTGATGTTAGCATGCTTCCAACAGGTTCTCAGCCAAATTTTAGTGAATTTCAACAACTTACTATTTTTAGTAAGTGTGCAATTCAGAGTATTCCTTAAGCGTTCTTGAAGTTTTAACAACCACACTGCATCCAGAACACATCAAGCTGCTCGCGTGCAAAATTTGAGTGAAAACAGACAACTTACTATTTTTAGCCGTCAGCTTCCAGAGCAGATTTCAGGGCTTATATGCAAAGTTTTTCAATGCATGTCTGGAGATTCTTTTTGGGTTTTCTGAGACCTTCGCGACGATATAACATGCAAAGTGAGATAACGACTTTCAGAGTTTAGCCTTCGGAGGCTATTTTAAGGGTTTGCATGTCTGCATATTCCTTATGGGTTTTTCGAGAGCTTCGCGATGATGTGACATGCAAACGGAGATAGTCACTTATTCAGGAACTTACTATTTTTAGCAGATGCATTCCGACAGCCGCCTCCCAGCACTTCAGAATCACAAACTAATCGCAATGCAACAGAAACGAGGACAAACGGAGGTCATTTGATACACATGCAAGATCAATTAGGGTTTCCAACTTCGGGACCCAAAAAGAGGCGTATAAAGTCAGAATTTTCGAAAACTGGTGTACGCCATTCGAATTTCAAGACAAACGGAGTTGTGGAGGTCTCAGAAACAGGCAGTTGCTATAAATAGTAAACCACCTCCATAAATGTGCTATAAATAGCAGGTCAGCATGAGGCATCGGTATGAACAGGTCAAATAAGTGATGAGGACTCTATGGCTCAAATTTTAGACCAAACAGAGCTGCAGAGATACGAAAATCAGACACTTACTATTTTTAGTAGGTTGGTATAGAGGGATTAGGGTTTCCTAAATTCAAGGGAAAAACACGACAATCATGCAGAGACAACATCTAGCCACGATCAACACCCCTTAGGCAAACAACACATGAAATTTGAAGACATTATGAGCAATTGCTATTTTTAGTAAGTTGCTAAAAATAGCAGGTTCAAGGTAGACATCAGGCACCAGCAACACAATCACATCCCGAGGTTCGAAACAAAGCAGAATCAGGCCTTTCGGAGTCATGAATCATCTTAAAATGCAAAATTTGAAGAACTTTCTAAAAATAGCAAATTAGGGCATGCCAGGGTTAGCATGACCGAGTCACCCTAAATCAGGCAAAGAGCATAAAACTCACTGAAATTGATAAATTTTCAAGTCCAACCAGTGAAAAATGCCTTTAAAAGCTGAAGGTTGATGAAAATTTTCTAAACATCTTGAATGCGCCCTCAAGCTTGAAGAGATGTGCCTTGAAATTTGTCTAAGTCTGCTAAATTGGAAGTAGAAGACCCCAGATGCGCCTTAGTTGAAGAGGGAGGCTGGAAATGTGACCAAGTGTTGAAAAATTGAAGCTCTAGGCCTCAAATGCGCCTTAGGTGAAGAGTTGACCCTAAAAATTTCTAAGTCATGAAAATTTGAGGCTCCATGGGTGAGGCTCCATGGGTAAAATGCGCCCTTGACTTGGAGGAGGCCATGAAGAAATTTTTCTAAGTGTAAAAGTTGGAAGATCAAGTCCCCATTTGCGCCTAAGGAGAAGAAGGCACTTAAAAATCTTCAAGTGTTTCAAATTTGAAGAAGGGACCTTCATATGCGCCCAAACTTGAGAAGGAGCTTAAAATGTTCTAAATGTCGTAAATTGAAAGCTCTGGGCTCAAAATGCGCCTAAGGAGAGGGAGAAGTGGTTGAAATTATTCTAAGTCTTTCAAACTTGAACCTGGACCCCCTAAATGCGCCTTCACTTAGAGATGGATGAGAAAGTTGGTCAAACTTGAAGCAAGCTCCTTCAGATGCGCCTTACCTTGCATGGATACATGGAAATTTTTCTAAATACTTCAAACTAGAAGTTCTACCTCTTAAATGCGCCCTTGCAGTTGAAGATTACTAAAAAAAAAATTCTAAGTCTTCAAGATTTGAAGCTTGACACTTAAAATGCGCCCAAGTGCCAAGGGGTAGCTTGAAAACTTCTAAGGCAAGTTAAAATGAAAGTTCAAGGGGGTGAAATGCGCCCAACTTGGAGGATAAAATTTTATCAAGTGTTCAAAATTTAAAGCCCCTCCTATATGCGTCTGAACTTGCCTGTGAAAGCTTCGAAAATGCTAAGTGCTAAAACTAGAAGTAGCCCCTTCCATGTGCGCCTAGGATGAAGATGCCATGGAGAAAATATTCTAAGTAGTTGAAATCTGAAGCTCCACCTTCCATTTGCGCCCCAGCTTCAAGAAAGAGATGGAAAATTCTCTAAGTGGTTGAAAATGAAAGTATAGGGGATGAAAGGCACCCCACCTTGCTAAGGTAGTATGCTAGCTAAAAGTGTTCTAAAGTGTTGAAAATTGGAAGCTTCACCCTCCACACGCGCCTAAGTCATGGAGGTGAAGTTTGAAATTTTTCTAAGTGTCAAAACTTGAAGTAAGCCATGTGAAATGCGCCCAAACTTGAAAGAGGACTTAAAATTTTCTAAGGCGTAAAAAAATTTCACCTCTAGAGGGAAGTACGCCCAAGCTTGTTGAAGGATGAAGAAATTTGCTAAGGCATAGGTAAATTGACAAGAAAGAGTCAAAATGTGCCAGCTTCGTGAGATTGAAGAAAATTGTCAAGGCAGAGCAAAGAAATTTTCACAGGAATGAAGAATGGGTTTAAATTTATGAAAATTATTTTTCTAAGGTTTGAAAATCCAAAAAATTAAATGAACCCGTTCGTTGTATACCCATGAATCCGACATGTTCTGAGGGGAATTTTCTTCTGGGTATTGAGGATCTTCGACAAGGAATAGATTTTAAGGTCCTCTGCACTTCGCCAAGGCGTTTAAGATGGAGAATTTGATCGGCACTTGAACAATGAATTTTCCTAAGGGAAAATTTAAAAATTTTCTAAGGCAAGGAATAAAATGTGTTGAAAATGCCTTGGCGGATGAATTTGAAAATGATCGCCTGGATGATTTTTGATCGAGTTCCTAATGAAAACATTTTGCTCGAGCCGGAGTTGGATGAAATATCAGAGTGAAGTATGCCCAGGCAGAATACAAGGTGGGAAGTTGAAATTTGGCTAAGGCATGAAGAATTTAAGGCAAAAGTTGTGGAAAATGATGAACCCTATCAGATGAAGAGATCACTCAAACCTCAAAGATCAGAGCATGAAAGTCAGGTAAGTAAGTTGAGTTTATATTATGAGGTGTTCTGATGCTCTTCTCCTTGCTTGTTTTGCAGGGTGAACACCGAGGCCATGACACGATGACTTGGAGTAATGAAGAAAATAGTCCAAGATGATAAATCATGAAGGAAGAAAAGTTGCAAAAAGTGGCTAAGTGCTGGATGTTTGAGTTCGAGACGAGAGAAGCCTTCAAAGCATGAGAAGGAAGTTGCATTCTTGAAGTCAGATCGAGAATGTGCCTGCCATGCCAGAAGTTGAAGTTGTTTGATTAAGTCAGCAGTCCAAGAAGTTGAGGCAGTGTGAAAGCATTTCCAGACTGGAATCTTCTAGAAGGATGATGGACATTAATGGCTCATTTATTACCCCACTCCTCTTAGTGGCGGTTTTTAGGGTGAATCTTGTTTAGGGCTGAGGTGGCACAATCTGGGCCATCCAGCCGATTGTAATCTGAGCCTTCTATTGGACTTGGCCAGCTATATAAAGGGGCATCCCCCCTCATTTGTATCTCATTAGCTTAGAGTTAGACAATAGACATAGAGTAGAGGGACAACTTAGAAGTAGCTTAGTATACATTGATAGTGTAGTTGAAGAAGAAGGAAAGTTTTCTTTGAAAACTTTTGCAAGAGATTGTTGTGTAAAACTTTCATAATAAAAGATCTTTTCATTGATGGTGAAATTCGTCTTTGTTATGAATAGCTAGCGAGGTTTCTTCATCCCTTCTACTTCAAGTAGCGTAAAGTAGCGTAATTTCATTTTTATGCAAGTAGATGTTAGTTGTGGAATGTGGTCTTCAATTTGAGCAAACTTCGTTTATCCATACCACTAGTGTGTTCGCTGATGGTGAATGTGCCTTGTGTGGTCAACTGGAATATTGTATACTTAACTTCGATCATGATTTGTATGTTTACATGCGTCGTTGTGATGGTATTTTCATGCTAAGTTGTGATTTGAACACCTTGAGCTACTCCTCTGAAGATTGCACCGGTTTTGTGGAGGCTGTCCGAAGCGAGGCAAAGCAGAGCCTGGTTGAAGCTTGTGAGAATTGATCGCCATGTCCCACACCTTAGAATAGATTTAGACTCTCTAAACCCTGCAACCACTTTAAATTCAGTACTTTCTGGTTAAAATAGGAAACCCGTGCTTCATTGATAAATTTGTCGAATTGTGAAAACCCCTTCCTCTGCTGTTGAACAATTCCGTAAGTCCCCTTGAAATACCAGCAAATCACATCAAGCCAACTGAGACTATTCGCACTAAAGGAACCTTGGAGTTGAACGCACGAACTTTCTTGCAATCTTGGCGTGCGGAATACTTTGATCAAGAGAGGATAGGGTAGCCGTTGGCGACTTTATTCTGTGTTGGTGCGGTCACGAAAATCACATCAACAGAATTGGCGCTAGAAGGAGGGCTTTGCATTGAATTGTTCTAGAAGCTGGAAGAGACCAGTATGAGCTTTGCAGTTCCAAATCAGAGATATGTTAGATCTCTCTTATGTCAAAAAATCCAAAAAAAAGTGAAAAGTTGAAAAATTCAAATAAAAATCAAAAAATGGAAAATCAAAAAAGAGATTTCTCAATGGATGGGCACTTTTGTTTGCCTCAAGACGATCTTGTGGATATTGCTCAAATCCAAGAAAGATTGAATGCACAGCTGTGGCCCGAAAATTTGTCCAAGTTTGCTTTGCTAGGAAGATGTCGAATTCATGAGACCTCCCAGCACGAAGAAATCAGTTGCTTAACATTCCTCTCAAGGATAGAGCTTGCTCTCCAAGGGAAAATTTTCTTTTGGGATGTCCCAAAGCCAGGAGTATTGGATGTAAAACCCGATGATTATAGCATTCCAGAAGTTGTTGATGAAGCCTTCACGAGATTCATACTTACGATCCAAAATCAGTTGGAACTTGGCAATGTTTGCTTGAAAGGTGTTTTGCTCCCCCGTTGGTGTCGGATTCACAATGCACCTCATCCAGAGTTCACTTGCACAACATGTGAAGGAGCCATCAACTTCGCCAGATGTCGCCTCGGATTACCAGTACTACCATATGGATTCTTCAAAGACAAAGGGTGGATTGAATATGTTACACAAACATTTTTAGCACCAAATGAAGAGGGTACCTCAACGTCATCCAACAACAAGGAGAATATGTCACAACAGGATGATGTGATCGAGCTTAGGGAGTAAGCAGATGTAGATTGTTCCTACACCATGCTAGAACAAGAGGCTATTGGAGCAAAGATCAAAGAAGCAATGGGATATATCCAAGCAAGAGGAAACACCCAAGGCAACTGTCAGCATGCAGAAATGAATGAATGTACAAGATTGCGAGTTATTGAAGACCATCAAGAACCAAGAACGGAGGACTTAGCTCGAAGTACAGATGGTGTGAGAAATTTTCAATGTTCATTCACTCGAGGAGGAGAACGTGAAGAGGGAATGCTCCTTGATGAAAAGGTTCAACCATGCATGAACAAGATGGAAGAAATGATAAGCAACTTAAGGCAAGATGATGTGTTTGATGATCAATGGGCTAACAAGATAGAGGCAGAATATGAAATGCATTTTGCATCAACACTTGATCCATTATTCATCGTCATGGAAGAATTGCTTGATGAGATTGAAACAAATGAAACACTGCCTAATAAAGAGATAGAAAATGAAGAACAATTCAGGTTGGGGCTTGATTTGTTGTTAGGGATTCAAAAGGAGCCAGCACATGAAATGACCCAAGTTTCCAGATGCCCTCTTGAATTGATTTCCCACCCCACTCCTCCCAGTTTGGATCATCTCCACGTTTTAGATGCAAGAGGTTTGGTTCACCATCAACTTCGACCTCCTGATGAAGCAATGGACGACATGCAAGAATTCATGCCAGCGAATGAAGACCACCAAGTTGTATCTTTCCCTACTATTGGATACAAAGAATATCATTTTGATTATGGAGATTTAGGAAAGATGGGTTGTTTATGGATTAATCATGGTCCAAATGAGTTGCCCCAGTTACTAATCTTTCCTGAAGTTTTGCCTGAATTTCAGATTTGTCCTTTGAGAGAATATTTTTCTGAGTTTAAAGATAAGTTTGCAAAACTTCGCACCAGAACTACTACTTTGCTATTACTGAACATCCTGAGAAATCATGCTAGGAGTTGTATGTACTTGGGTTTTTTGATTGTTGTTCGCTTAAAGTTTTTGTTTTTGTTTAGATTAGTTGTCTTGCTTTCATAGTTTAGCTTTCAATAAAGGGATCACATTTGTGAAGGGGGTGTTGTGTTGTTTTCGCCACACTCCAATACAATGTTGATATAATGTTAGTCCATTTCTTAGATAATCATTCAGGAAGTGCTTTAGGATCTGAGGTTATTCTTTCGAGTTTTATCATTTGGTTAGGATTTGTACTTGACTCAGAAGGGAATCATCTATTGTGTCTTCACACCAATTTTTGCAATTGCTATATTTCACACACATGATTAATTGCTCTGAGTCATTGAGGTTTCTTAGGAGAAGTCTTGGCAGGTGAAAATCTTACATCTTGCTTCAGCACCACTACAATTCTCAAACCCATTGGAGGCTTCATTGCCTACGAGCCAATCAAGGAATTGACGGAGAAATCAAAAGAAAAGAGAAAAATGTGCTTAAAAGAAATATCTAAAAAAAAGAGAAATGAGAAGATGAAAAATGAAAGAAACATTATGAAATATTGGTTTTGGGAACATACGAGTAACTCCACCGGAGCTATGGACGCTCGGCCGGCAACGGAGCAATATTCGTGAGAATTGTAGCGACAACCTTGTCGGGGCTATAGACGCGTGACCATCAGCGAGGCAATGTCCCAGATGCTTTTGAAGTTTAGATATTTATTTAACTTGTTGGGACGGATTCTAGGAGCTTCAATGGTCTTTTAAGTTGGAATGAACACATATGCACACACTTGTAATCAAAATATGAGGTGCCTTGATCCAATTTAGGATTCCTCTTCCCTTTTAAGTATGTCCCCTAGTCAATTGATGGGTTGGAAGGAATTATCTAGAGGTTTTGAGCATGGAATGGATTTTGTCTTTAAAATGTTCAGGAAAATTTATTCAGGTTGGGGTTAATATTGTGACCTTTTTCACACATCGCCCCATTGCAAATGGGGACCCCCCTAATTTTTGCTTTGTTCGCAACTTTTGGCTTAATTTTAGTTAGTTTTCTTGTCGTCTCTCTCTCGTTTTGTCTGTCTTTCCGGGGATGTGCCCATCTGTGAGATTAAACATGAGATTTTGGCTAAGTCTATAGAATTGGGGTTTGTATTTCTCTGGTCAATATGAAGTCAAATGAAGTGAGTAAATTGAAATCTGAGGCAAACATTGTTGTCAGAATGCTTCCAACAGGTTCTCAGCCAAATTTCAGTGAATTTCAACAACTTACTATTTTTAGTAAGTGTGCAATTCAGAGTATTCCTTCAACGTTCTTGAAGTTTTAACAACCACACTGCATCCAGAACACATCAAGCTGCTCGCGTGCAAAATTTGAGTGAAAACAGACCTCTTACTATTTTTAGCCGTTCAGCTTCCACAGCAGATTTCAGGGCTTATATGCAGAGTTTTTCAGTGCATGTCTGGAGATTCTTTCTGGGTTTTCTGAGACCTTCGCGACGATATAACATGCAAAGTGAGATAACAACTTTCAGAGTTCAGCCTTCGGAGGCTATTTTTAGGGTTTGCATGTCAGGGTTTTCTTTGCATGTCTGCATATTCCTTATGGGTTTTTCGAGAGCTTCTCGATGATGTGACATGCAAACGAATCCTAACCCTAGTTGCTGCAATTGGTGTTCAATAGGCAAATTCTAGGGCAAATCAGGAGAGGGACATTACAAATGGTATCAAAGCATCTTTCCTGCCATCCTATGAAAGGATGGCAGGAAAGATAGTTGATGCAAAATAGCCAAAGGGCTCAAAGAGCTATAGAAAGGGAAAGAAGGAAGCTTACAACAAGCAACACCATGAGCGAACAAATGAGCAATGAAATGAGAACCTTCATGAAACAAACCACTCAAGCCCTCATGGATCAAAATGAGAGGAATGAAAAAACCACCCAACTTCTCCTCCAAGCCATTCAAAAATGAGTAGCCATAATGGAAGGGGAACTAACTCTAATCACTCTAAGAACAATAAGCCCATCTCCCCAAAGGTACTCAACCTGTAATGTGCCCATTTTTAGCACTACACTTTCCAGTGACTGTTAGCCTATTTCCGGATGCTCGTAGGCTAGTCAAAGGCAAACTTAGGGTTTCCAGCTGCTTGGAGGTTTCTTTGGTGGATTCAGGGGCTTGCATGTTGGAGTTTTGCAGTTTGGATTCTGGATTCCTTCTGGGTTTTCAGAGAGCTTTGCAATGGTGTGACATGCAATTGAAGTAGGGTAAAAGCACAAACCTGTGTCACACTTTATAAAGGAATCGGCCAACAGCAAAAAAAATTCTGAACTTCGACTACATAAAAGTGGTCTTTATGTTTTGAATTTCAAAATGGTGTAAACTAATGAAATGTAGAACTTTTGATGAAGTTTATTGTTGTAATTTTTAAAATTTTAAAAAAATATATTTTCATTATGTTTTTATCAATTTAAGGACAAATTTTGGAATGCTGAAAATTTCAGAAAAGAGTGACTTCACGGGCCGTCAAGAAACAAATTGAAAAAAACTTCATTTCTCCCTAATTTTTTTTTCTCCAAATAGGTAACTTCAATATCTTGTGCATGGAAAAAGAAAAATCAAATTTTGATGTATATTTTTCTTGTAATAACGTTTTAAAGTCAAACATGTCAAAATTTGACAGTTTTCATGGGCCGTCAACTATTTTCAAATTTTTAAATCATTTTAAAAGAATTATACCCTTTTGAAGAAGACTCTCTCCTCTTGTGCCCCATATAAGATTTAAATTTTTTTAATAAATTTTACTATCTTGTTTTTAATTTGTAATCAACTTCTTTTTTCATTTGAAAACCTACTTGCATTATTTTTAAAATAAAATATATTAAAACTAATAAAAATATTAAAAAATTATATATTTGGATTCTCCACTCCGAGCTCTACAAAAGGGTATTTTTTGTTTTTGCAAAAAAATTATTCTAACTAAAGAAATACTTAGCTAAAGTTGAAAGTTTCAGAAAATTCTGAAAAAAGCTGAGTTGGCTGCCAACTAGGATGCCACATAGACAGTTTCGGTAGAAACAGTTTCGGCCGAAACCCTTTCTATAGAAACTGTTTCTACCGAAACCCTTTCTATAGAAACCCCGCACATTAAAAAATCCAATTTCGAAGGTAGTTTTAAAGCGGGAAGAGGAAAATTTTGATTTTTTTGGATTCGGGCGAAACTTATTCGACCGAAACCTATGTGCCACGTAATATGCCACATGGTTTCGGTCGAAACCTAGTCGGGCGAAACCTTTCTGGCCGAAAATATTTCGCTCGGAACTATTTATTTGGCCGAAAGTGTGACACACCTTTGTGCTTTTACCCAGTAGGTAACTTTTTTGGACTTACTATTTTTAGTAAGTTGCGACGGTTGCTCAAAATGTGGTTAAAATGCATTTGGACACACTATTTTTAGCAGGGTTTCTACAGTTCAGTTATGTGGCTATATCTGGTAAGTCAGTTTGATCAGTTTGGTCTTCATCACCCTTGGTGCTATTTTTGGCAATGTTTCAACAACTTGGTATTATGGCTAAATCTGGCAAGGCAGTTTATTCAGTTTGGTCTCCAGCATTTGAGGTGATTATTTTGGCAAGTTTGATATTTGATGAAAAATAATGTTTTAAGTGAAAATATTTCTTATGCTATATTGGACGACTTCATAAGGGAAATATTTAAGTTATCCATTATGTATTTTCACTTATATCTTTAGTGGACGCCTAGTGGAGACATAAGTTATTTTTATAAATATTTCACTTGATAAAGTGGGACGCCTAACTTATGAATTATTGGCAATTTTAATAAAGTCACCTCCTCCTTATGTTGGACGCCAAGTTATGAAGGTGAATGAAGTTTGAAATGAAATCCAAATGCGGCTTGATACAGGTGAATTTGAATGTCATGCTTGGGCACCCTAATTGGAGGGAAAGGCATTTTGAATTTGAGGTGAAAAAAGGTTATAAATAAGAGTGTTGGGATCTTTGTTGGGTATCCATGAAGAAATTATAATGAAGTGCTATTGAAATGGTGATTGAATTGCTTCGAGGAATGCATACCTCCTATGATGTTTTTGTCAGTTTACAGGTTGCTAGTTTTTGTAGTGTTGAATGAGATTTTCATTCATAAGTCTAAGAGTGATTTTTGTTTGCTTCTGGGTAGTTTCTCAATCTATTCCTAGGCCCTTGGCGCCCCTATTTGCAGAGTTTGGGAATTTTAATGAAGTCTATGATTTTATATTGCTGGTTGCCCCTCCTGGGAAGCCGTACCATGCCTGGGAGTGTCTTGGGAAGCCTGCATTAAATAATAGTTTATATTTGCAGTTGTTTCTTGGTCTTGATTTGGACGCCTTCTCCTTAGGCTTCATTTGCATCTTGTTTCAGGTTGTCTGGAGGAGTATTGGGTGAGTTAGGAGCATTTTGGAGTGTTTTCTGTTTGCTGGTTTTTATATCAGATTGTTAGAAGTTTGGGTTTTGGGTTGTCTTTTCATAGTTGTGAGCTTGAAGAGTTTGGAGGAACATATAATAAAATTTTGGAGTGATTTGGACAGCTATAACACTTGGCTTCTTGCAGATAATACTTCATATTGTAATGCTGAATCAGTAGTACTGATCAGCTCTTTACATTTTTGCAAATTACTATTTTATTCCCACTATTGTGGAAGAGACAGGCCTTGCCGTCTTTACTTTCAACATTTCTTTTCTGTATTGCCCACTGACCAACTGGAAGGGGTCAACAAGCCGCCCATACTTTACTTTTCATGCACTTTGTAATCCTCATAATGCTGATCGGCTGAGCCGTCAATCTACTCCCGTTGAATAAGTGGTCGAGTTGCATAATAATTGTATTTCCAGCATTTCAGTTTATTAGCTAACGATCCCCAACGCCATATGCTCACACCTCGCCCGTCATTAGGATTGTGGTGTACATTCTTGGTGTAGGGTTACTTTCATCAGTTAGTTTTGGTTTTGCTAATGCTGACGGGTGAAGTTGATGTGAAAATTTGAAAAATTGTAAGGGGGTTATTTCACAACCCTAGACCAACAAAACCTCCCTTCCTACCTAGTGAAGAACATAAGGAGGAAGAAGCAAACAAACCACCCACAGATAATGTGGATGGAATTGTAGAAGCATACAATAGACTTGACCCCGAATTTAGGAAGAATTTCTCTTTTAAAGACTATTGTGATGCCAAAATGAGAACCGCCCATAGGAAGGAAAGAAAAAGGAAACACGACAAAGACCTAAAGGAAAGGGTGAGCAAGATAACCCTTCCTAGTTTTGATGGAGCAGGAAAAATCACGGCATGCTCATGGGTTGAAAAATTGGACACTTATCTATCACTAAACCTCATGATGGAGGAAAATGCCATTAAGTTTGTTGTACTCCATTTAACAGAAATGGCCCAAGAGTGGTGGCACCATGGCCTTATTACCCAAGGCCACCAACACATAACCACTTATGATGAATTCACTCAAAAACTTATCAAAAGGTTTGACCAAGAACACCTCGAATGGTACTTTAAAGAACTAACACAACTAAAACAACATGGAAGTGTAGAGGACTATGCCACTTGTTGTACCCAAACCAAATTTTTTGCTTCACTAAGGCATTTTGCTAAAAATAGTCTTAACTTTGTTAAAGTGATGTCAGAAGGTCATTTTTGGGCTTTTTGAATATGAAGCTTATGTCAGTTTGATATCAGTCTAATACTGGAGAGTTTTGAGAAAATCCAAAATTTGAAGGAAAATCATCAAATTTTTCAAGCTCTGGAGCAAAGAGCACTTTTTGAAAAAGGCTCCCTTGATTTTAGGGGCCTAGATCCTATTTTTAGGGTTTGTCACCTCCAGAAGACATTTGTCCGGGATCTCGCCAGCTTCGCAATGAGCTATCAAGCCTGTCAAACGAACCTGTTTTGCTCGAGTTTTGTGAGATACAGTAGAAAACGAGAGGAATGACAAAATTGGCTAACACTGGAAAAAAGAGCAGCTTTTGAGAAGGGCGCTCATCTTTTTGAGGTGTCAAATGAAGGTTTTTGACTAAATGCGACCCGAGATGTTTGTCTCACATTTGTTCAGGCTTTGCAATGCATCTGTCAGTGGGTGAATTTGAGTTGCTGGGTTGTTTGAGCCGGAGGTCAAACCTGGGGTTAAATCTTGGTCAAAGTGTCAAGGGAAAAGCAAAAGAGCACATTTTCAAAAAGGCGATTGAGCTTTTGAAGCCTTTAATGCCTTCTTATTGGTGATCTCAGATATTCAACTTGTCTGTGTTACGTTCAACTATTCGTTGCCTGTCTCTGTCAGATCAGAAGATAACCTAGCTGCCTGCTGTTATCACGGAATCTCGCAGCGCTCGTTCCACGGATAACCCCCTACGAAACTTGTCTGTTTCCTAGGATTCGTGAAGTTCAAGCACGCATAACGAAGTGATTTTCAAGCCACCTCGAAATGCGTTCCTAAGCCTCGAATAGTCAATTCGAGCATTCCCCCATGTTTGCCTCGCGAAGACTTTCGAAACGAGATCTTTCGCGAAGTTTCACTGTTCATACTTAGCAAATTACACAAAATGTAGTGGCACTGAAAAAGTGCGCTCCTGCCCTGAAGACAAAAAAGTGGCCAAGTCTGGAAAGTGCAAGGGCGCTAAAATTTAGCGCCCCTGCATGCAGTGAAATTGCCAAAAAATGTAATAGCGCTAAATTTTAGCGCCATTACATTTTCCTTCACCACTTAAACTTTTTCATGGTTCTGGCATGTTTCTTCATGTTTTCGCGTTTTTCGTCAATCGTGCCACTTTTCGTGCCTAAATTTATTGCTCGACTTGAGTTAGGTTTTTAATTTTCATTTTCACTTAAGTGAATGAATTCGCCATTTTAGTTGTTTATATTTTCATGTTCTTTTTTTCCTCTTGCTGTGCGAGTTTGCTTCTCAACTGTAAATCGCGTTTTTGAAGATTTTCGCCATTCTTTCTTCAGCAAGCTTCACGTTTTGGTTCTGGTAAGTCGTTTTGCTTTGCCATTTTTCTTCTTTCATTTGTATGTGTTCAATATTAACACACGTTTTTGTTTCCTTTTTCTTCTCTTCATTCGCGTTTTTGTTTTTGTTTCTTCTGTTTCTCTTCGCGTCCTCTCTTCTCCATTTGCGTTTTTCTTCTCCTCACGCAATGGAACCCTCACTCATTATTTTGAATGCGTTTTTCTCTCCTCCATTTTCGTTTTCTTTCCCTACGCATTCTTTTCTTTTCTAACCCTACGCGTTTCTTTCCTTCCCTTCCCTCGCGTTTCTTTCCCCATTCTCCTCTATGCTCGATGTTCTTTGAGAACTTGTATCTATCCAATGTGTTTGTGTTGAAATCTCTTTGTCTCCTCTCTATGCGTTTTGGTGAACATTGAAAAGATCTATCATTGTGAAAGAGAATTCCTTTAACCTTTGAATGCGTATGTAATAGGATGGAAACAAGTTCAAAAGCTTTCATGATTCAAACAAATTGCCTTTGCCAAGCATGAGTGCTCTCGCCATTCCCTCTTGCATCTGCATCTCAAAATTGTCAAGAAAAAGCAGAAGCGCTGAATTTTGGCGCTAGGACATTTTGAGAAGATGAAATTTTTCCTAACACTGTAAGATGTAAGGGCGCTAAAATTTAGTGCCCTTGCATCAAAAGCAATTTTTTAGAGATGTAAGGGCGCTGAATTTTGGCGCCCTTACACTTTTTCGAAGCTTTTCCCAGACCTTCCCAAATGAGCTTCATTTTTTACCAGTGCACTCCTGAGCCTCGTTTTTCCGCCTAAGTGCATCGTTTTGCGTGCCTCGTCATCCGCTTCATGATCTCTCATCCTTGTGCTCATTTTGCGCTTACCCATGTTTCCTAACAATTGGTGTTTGTTCTGGCTAAACGGATTGCAGTCTACTCTCAAAGATCGTCAAGTCAAGAGTGATCAGAGTTCCAGTTCTTTTGGATGACTACTACTAAGCCTCCTTCTTCGAAAGCAAAAAGCAAAATGAAGTACAAATATCAAGGCGTCTATCCGCCAACTATGGTGCTTTCCAAAGTCGAAGAGATAAAAGATACCGAAGTTGGTCATCAAGACTTGGTTGACTTCGCAAAGCTAACAGAGACGAAGCCTCTTCCTGATTCAATGAGAGCGATCGTACACAGCAACCTCCACTTGGTGGCGATGTTCCCTACAGCTGCGCACAATACCGAGTTTGTTCTTCAAGTTGCGTCTCATTACATCAGAGAAAGCAGAAGTGTGATCGACTCTTCCGGGCACGAGATTCTGAGACTCGACCCCGATTTCTTTGACATTGTCTTCAAGGTCCCTCATATGGAGAAATATATTGACATCTCCATGTCAAAAGCACAGGAGATCTTCGATGCTGATCCCAATAAAGCTAAACAGTTGATAAACACTCAATGGCTCAAGAAGCCTAGATCATCCGTTTCTAGATGGCCGAAAGGACTCCTGAGAAGTGACTTCAAAGATGACGTCAAGGATATGATCACGTTTCTAAGCAGAGTGAAGGGCTTGCCGGAATCATCCACTTTTCACGATTGGATGTATGAATACATCAGGATCATAAGAAGGCGAAAGTGCATATCGACTGGGGCAAACAAATCGATGATGAGATACGGCAGTTGATCAATGCTCCTTCTACATTGAAGTTCTACATGACTTCTTACTGGTGTACGCAGCAGCTGTGATGAGACAATTCCCAGGTCTATCTACAAAAGGGAATCGGATGATGGTGCCTATGTATAGATATTTCTACCAATTGGAGCTAAAGGAGAGCTTTCATCATTTCAGACGGGTCACTGATGCTTTCTTTGCGCCTTTACTCTTCAACTTTGATCCAGCTTTGGAAAGAAGAAGAGTATCTGATGAGGCTTATAAGGTGGTAAGTAAAGTTGATGCATTTTTCCAATTCCCAATCGCTTTACTTCATTTGAGAGTAGGCTGCTACACTGGTTGTCCCTACATGCTACCACGTTATCCTTCTGATAAGTGGGTTCTCATGGAAACATGCAGACAATTGATGTCAGTGCAAAAAGAACGAAGCAACCACAAGCGTGGATTCAAGTTCCCACTGACCATCGGCCGATATACTATCCAAACTGCACAAAAAACTAAGTCTGCCTATGCTGAAATGCAGATCATGACCATCAAAACCTACAGGTATAGGTTTGATTTCGACTACCGAGATGTCAGAAAAAAGTTGCAAAAGGGTCACCAACAAAGGTACCGTTTTGAAGACATCTGGGCAGATTGCAAAGATGAATAGGCCATTCGCAAAATGGACTATCAAGTAGATTGGATACCAACAACCGTGAGATGTTGGTATTGCTGGATCTACCAGAGGATTTTGAGGATCCAGTGATATCATGAACGCTTGTCTATGATGAGCAAGGCATTGCTAAAGGCCGCTAGTTCGGGTGAATACAACGGTCTGTTGAGGTTACCAAAGATGAGAGAAAGGCTGAGACCAACTCTAGCCAACACTTAAGAATGGTTACATAAAACATGGTTATGCAATGAAAAGTTTCGCAACGCACTAAGGAGAGGAGTCCGGCAAGCTCGCCAACAGCAAGAACTCCGCGACAAAAACAAATCATCGGCCGTTCCCACTTCTTCGCGAAGAGGTCCTAGGATCAAGTTCACTGTTGGTAAGAAAGATACCCAGGCTGTCCAAGAGACAGAAATCATGGAATCTCATCCATCTCGCTCTAAGGGTAAAAAGCCTATTCTGGAGGAGATAGATTCCGATGAAGAAGAAACTTCAAGCGACCAATCCGCTGAAGATGAAGATTCAGCATATGCACTGGCGTCAAGAGTTTTCTCAAAGCGCAAGAGTCCATGAAGATTCCGGGCTAGGCTGATCCAAGGTGACTTTGAAGGTGAGCCAGACCTGAGACAAGAGGGTATCTACCGTGAACCCGCATGATCAAGAAATAACTACTTCTCCGGAGAATGTAGTTGAATATACCCCGCAATATCATCACCGCGACATCAAATGTTCCTCATACCCTCCGGTGATTCAAAGAACCTCCTCCACCTCCTGTTCCCTCGTCACCTATTCCTACCACATGCATTCCTGCAGTCGAGATATCCCCTATCCCTGCAGCATCAACCCAGCTTGATACTCCTTCAGCGACAAGCATCCATACGGTTGATATATTGTCAAGCCCTCCATCGTTCATTCCTAGTTTGTCTTCGCCAACGTATGATATCACTTCTAAAAATGAATTCAATCGTTTCATGAATGAGTCAATGCGTGATCAGCTCAATGTGTCAACTACAGGAGCAATGATGACAAATACTTCTCCAATTGTCACGATACCAATGGTAAGTTCAGATGTGACAATAACTTCAAAAGTGGCAATGGCGACCGAATTGACAAGAACTAAAGCCCACTTCTTTCTTCCTCTTTGGCTAATATCTCTGGCGTCGGGTTTAAAAGCAAATGATTTAGAGGAGTTCGACTAAGAGATAGTTCTTCCAAAAGCCAAAGTGCTGGAAAAGGCGTACCAAGGTCAATCTGATAAGTCCGCCACAAGTATGCTGAAATTGCCATACCACCGAATCAAGAAGGTGATGTCAATATGGAGGACTACACAGTAACAAAGGTCTAGCTTGGCAAGGTTACCAACGAAAGTGCAAAAGCCGATGCGCAAGTCACTTTGGATATCTTGGCAGGAAGGCTGGACAAAGTTGAGCAATCTCGTAACATGTACAAACAAAGGGTAGAGCATTATGCCACCGTTGTAAAGAGACTTTCCGGTTCTCCAAGTAATGCACAAACCGACAGCGGTAAATATTGAAGACCCCGTTCGCCAAGAAAGCCGAGAAATTACCCAGCGTGGTGGTGTTATATGATTTTGTTGAAAAGATCATCAACATGGATCTCGTGATAATTTTGGCCGCTGATGAGAAAAACTAATATGTTGGCCAAGCTCACTCACGCAGCTTGATAAAGAAAAGAGCGATTTCCCGTGAGCGCAGACATGGAAAATGCCTCGCTGTCATGGTCAGAAAATGAAACAGGAAGCTCAAAGAAATTGGCGAGGTTAAAGTAATTCCTGACAAAGAAAAGTTTGTAGAGGTAAGAGAATCACTGAAACACAGAATTCAAGTGGTTCAATCTCTCACAGAAGATCTTCACCAAATACAAGAAGATGTCGACGGGCATCGCAACATTCTTGACAAAAGTATTAGAGAGTTGCCTGGTCAACTTCTTGAGGAAAATCGTATCTTCCTGTCGGCCACAGAAATATCCCTGATCTTCAAGGAAGCCATCATGAATTTGATCGACAATTCAAACTTCTCAGAAGCTTCGCTGAACATCATTTGTGATACAAGGCTCACATTGGACAACCTGAAGACGCATCTTGACAGGTGCAAGAAGGTTCACTCATCTGCCATGAGATCGATCACGAGAATTCACACCATTGTGGATTACACCATTGGTCCAGATGAGAAGTTTGTGCAGGAGACTAGGAGGAAATTTGAAGACTTCCGCGCCCAATGCAAAGAAACGTGAAGCAGCCCCCTATTCTCCAGTGTTAGACATTTCCGGTGCATCCCATTATGCATCTTGTAAATATTTCTCGACATTTTTGAATGTCATTTTGTAAATTGTAATTACACCAAGTCCAAAGATGTAATATTTTCAAAACAAATTACACTTCGACTTTGGTCAAAGTTAGGTGAGATTTCCTAAAATCGCTCACCTAACTCTCCCTGATTTTCTCAATCTCTTTCCTTCTTTTGCTCACCCCTCTTTCTATATAATGTGAGGGATTTTCATTGTAATAGTATCCTTTAGTGTTTTGCAACGAAGTGCTGCCCTTTTTGAAACAAATTTGTGAAACTTTGCGTTCATGCTTTGTGAATGAGATTCGATTAATAAAGAAAAGGATTGCAAGCCAAACTTTGCATTGGATTCGATACTTTTGTGAGTTGATCTTATTTGGTAGTGATTAGTTTGAAGAATCTGAAGGACTCTAAGTAGTTTATGTAAACTTTGTGTTACATTATTATTTAGATTGCATTGTTATTTCTGTTTATCATTGGTTGAATGATCTACAAGACTTTGCTTGTAATCATTCATGCTCTTGCATGTTTTGGTTGAATGATCTACAAGACTTTGTGCTTGTAATTATTCATACTCTTGGATACTCTTTGTCGAAGGATCTACAAGACTTTGTGCTTGTAATCGTTCGTGCTATTAACACTTTTGTTGGATGATCTACAAGACTTTGTGCTTGTAATCGTTCATGCTGTTTGAAGAATTGTTGCATCTAAGAAGACTTTGTGCTTCTAACGTAGCAAACGGTACGTCTACACAGATCCAACATTGATAAAGCTACGGAACGACTTTGTGCCTTCGTGAGCTTTCCCTTTTTACTTTATTTTGTTTGTTATTAATCACTTCTGGTATCTCTACGCTTCGCTTTGACGAGATAGAGCTATTGGTATTACTGCTAGTTGTTAGTTTTAGGTTATTAAGAATTTTGAACTTCCAACGGTGAAGCATTGTAAACATCTTCTCTGAAAAAAGAGAGAAGGATGAATGTAACACACCCCCCCCACTCCGTGAGTTTCGTGTACATTTTGTAATTATTTGTTTGATTTACTATCGCTTCTGTTAGCAGTAAGAAGGGCGCCTCCCCTTTCCGAGAGGAGAGATTCACATCTCACATAGCTGTGGCTGAAGTCCAAGTTGTGTAATCTATCGAAAAAGCTGATTACATAATTTTCACCCAACACCTGCAATCAGAGTTTCAGTGATATTTTGGTCAGTTTCAGAAATGGCTATCTCTGGAGAAAAAAGAGCACCTTTTGAAAAAGGCGCCCTCCTTTTTCACCTCTCAGATGATGTTTTCTTGGGAAATGTTCCTTTGCAGTTGTTTTGCGGAATGGTTTCAGCTTCACGTTGCACCAATTCGTCAGTTCTGAAAGTTTGCTGAATGCGAGATACGAGGGAATTTGGTTTACCTTCGTAAGATGAAAATGTTGAGAAAATGGCTATCTCTGGGATGAAAAGAGCACCTTTTGGAAAGGGCGCCCTTGTTTTTCAACCCTCAGATGTTGGAATTTGAATAAATGTTGTTTTGGAATTGTTGTGTGGAATGAAGTCGGCTCCACAGTGATCCAGTGATCCAGTCCTGAAACTTCGTCAATCAAAAGTTATGAAGGATTTGTTTTTCCCTTCGTACGAGATTGAAATGAGAAAATTTGACTAAGTCTGAGAAAAAGAGCAGCTTTTGAAAAAGGCGCTTGGATTTTTGACCCTTTAGATCTTAGTTTTATGATATTCAGTCTCAAGGTATCTTTTGATCAGTTTTTGTCCTGCTCTGCGATGCACCTGTCAGCCAGCCAATCGGTGAAGTCAGTCAGCCAGTGTCAGGGGATGAACAGAGGTCTCGAAGGAGGTCCAAGTCCAAATTTTCATCAAAATTGGCTAAGTCTGGAAAACGCCTAGAGAGGTCAAAGTTGATTTTTCGAAAGAAGTTGACTGGTGCGCCCTAACTTGAGTTTTGACTTTAGTTAGACTGAATGATTTCTGGGTTGTCATCTCCAGTTCATATCTTGGCATGTTGAGTGTTCTTTCAGTCCGCATGTCAAGTTAACTACTTTGCATGTCCAGTTAACTGACTTTGCATGTTCACTTTATTGAAGTGCATGTTTGAAAATCAACTTAAGTTTGCATGCATGGCACATTAGTTGAAGTTGTGAAGTTTTTGTGAAGTTGGTGCTTCACTTTTTGTCAACTTCAGTTTCTAAAAGGGACGCTTTAGTTCTTAAAGCATGAATTTTAAAACATGTGGAGTATGGCAAATTTAATATTAATTGTCAACTGAAGTGAAATTCGCATGATGCTTTAAATAGATTTTGCAACTAAAGTCTGAATAAGGTGACTAAAGCATGGTGCTTTATTTAGTTCATTTTAGTTTCAGTTAACTCAATTGAGGTCCAATCACAAGCCAAGCGCAATTTTCAAGGTTGAATGCACTTCTTACGATTTTTGGTGATGAAACTCTATTTATTCAAGTTTAGGCGTCCATTATTTCTTCATCACAAGCTTAGAAATATACATTCTTCTTGAGCGAGCAGCAATTTAAAGGTGCTACAAGTGTCAGAATTCAGCATTCTTCATAGCAACGGATTCAGATTGTTCAGAGGAAGAAGATTCCAAACTTTGTTTTTAGTTTGCATGCAGGTTTCATCGAGTTAAAAAACAGAGATAGGCGAATTCTACAAAAGCAGAGCAAATAAAACTTTCTTTCTTCTGTCTTATTTCTTCTATTTCTCATCTTAGGTACTTTCTTCGCATGTCAAAGAAAATGACAAAATATTCAGAATTTGATCATCTGGGTTCGCATATTTCAGCATCAGCAGCAAAATCCATGTCTTAGATTTTTTCGAGAAAATTGCTCCACAGCCTTCATTCTGAAGCTCTGTGCTTTTTTCCGAAGATTTATTTGGATGTGGGATAAAATCACATCTTTTTGAAAATCGCATTATCTGGGTTTGTTCAGAATTTCGTTGTGCACAAAACCCATGTTCCAGATTTTCTCAAGAAAATTGCCCAAGAAAGCTCTAAAAACCCCTGCAGTTCTCGACTGAAAAGTCTTTGCATGTTAGGCTAAACGGCGTTTTTTCACAATTTTGACGTTGTGGGTTGTCTTAGAATCATTTTCCGGACAAAACCCGTGTCTCAGAATTTTTGGTGAAAATTATCCTTTGACAGGGTATTTTTAGCCTCACTAGGAGCCATTTTTGCTTTCTAGAGAAATTTGTTAGAACATAGCCGTGTTCACAGTCAACGGGCAAGTTTTTCAGAAGGTGGTTCAACTAGACTGAATTCAAGACCAAATCGGTCTTAATTTAGGTTTTCATCAGAGCAGCTGGCAATGAAGCGTTAAGTTGCAAAAGGAACAGAGATCACTTCATTTACGGAGCCGCCAAAGTCACTCAGATCCTGTGCCATTATCTTCGTGAAGATGGTACCTACGCTGATCTTAATGAAGTACAAGCTGAGTTCGAAAAGCTGATTCGTGATAACCTTGAGGGAGATCCTATGGCGGCTAAGTTGGAGAATATTTCAGTTATTTCAGCTAGTTTCAGAAAGGCGACTGAAGATGTCAGAAGATGCATGCATACAGTCAAGGAAAGTGACAGAGAACTGAAGAAGCAGATTGTTGTTTTGGATAGCATCAAAGTGCCAGACGACAGAGAGATTGATGAGTTCTTGGTCGAAGTGTTAGACTGAGATGGCATGGAGTGATCTGCCAATTGGAACCTGCAGTTAATTTCGAGGGTTGAGTCATGAGCAGCAGTTAACTCGACTTTCAGTCTTGAGTTCACTTGTTTTCATACATGCTATCTCTTCCTTGGGATTATCTTCACAGGAGTTAGGGTTAGGGTTTCCAGTTAACTGAGGGTAGTGTCCAGTTAACTTTGCTTTAAATAAGGACGTGCATGCTTGCACATTGTCCATTTAGGTTAGATGTTTCGGTTAACTGATGGTAGTTTTCCAGTTAACTGTATAGTTTGCTTTATTAGGGTTTAGCAATAAATCTTGCATGCATTTCAAGATTGTAGATGACTCAAGGTGATTTTAGGGTTCCCTACACCTTTTGATGTCTATAAATAAGAGCTTTTGCTCATTTGTAAATAACTTTTGCGTGATAGCATACATGCTGTGCCTACCTTGCCTGTAGTATTGCTATTTTGTATCTGTTCACGAACTTTTGCAGGAGAGAGAAATATATGTTGGGCCTACCTTGCCTGTAATATTGCTCGTTCTGTATCTGTTCATGAGTATTTATTATGATAATGAATTGTTATGCCACTCGGGTTTCATGCAATTTGTTGTACCCAAACCAAATTTTTGCTTCATCAAGGCATTTTGCATTAAAAAGTCTAAATCTTGCTAAAATGTTGTAAAATGTAGTTTTGGGCAATATCAAGCATGGAATTTTTGTCAATATTTTGTCAGTCAAAGTCAGTTTTATTGATCAGAGCCTGAAGCAGAGACTCAGAATAGAGCTTTTCACGATGGAGGAGCATGTCGCGACAGCATTTCACATTGCTCACGGTCATTTCAGTGATCGAAACGGAGTTTTTAATGGTCAATTTATGAAGATTTTTCAAAGGAAAAGTCAGAAAGTGCAAGTATAGCCCAAGGGCGCCCAGCTTTTTGAAGGTCAAGATCTTGTTTAAAATGCTCAAGCATCCAGTCAATCTCTTCAGAATTAGCCTGGCTATCCGTTGAGCTATTCAGCGAAGAGACTCACAGCTCTGGCAATCAGCAACAGAAGTTAAAATCCTCAAATTTCAAGATGCGAGAAACTTGTCCTTTTCAGGCAAAAGCGCGCCTCTAGCCTGAGGGCGCCCATCTTAAGGAGGGGGTAAATCTCGACAGTTTCAATGGCGAATACAGTCAATTGGTTCACGATTAGCCTGCTCGTCCAACGAGATATCAAGCACAGTCATCCGAGTTTAAGAACTCCGGCGGCAGTCATCCGAAGATCAGCTTAAAATGGAGTTTTCACGTTTCTGAGCTTCTCTGTTTATTCCCAGTGCAAGTACAGGCCAGGGGCGCTGGCTTAAAGGACCTTTCAAATGGCAAAATTTGTAGACAGAGTCTTCACGACATCAGTAATACTCTAGCCTAGCTCCGCAACGCTCCATTTTGCTTGTCAATCCGACGTTCCAGGTGGTCGTGGCAAAGATTCTACCAAGCACGTAATTTTACGGGCGAACCAACAAATGATTTTCAGTGTATTTCCACAGTCCAGAGGCGCCTAGCCTTTAGGCCTGTCAGATGAGCCCGTTCGCGTTCGAAGTCTTCACGACTATTGAGCGTAATCATTTTATCTATTCAATGAGCCTAGCCGTCAGCCTTTGGGATTTGGCAGTCGCTCATACGTGCGAGGTTTTTAGTGTAATACTGCTAAGTGAAGATATCCGGAAAATGACTAAGTCTGGAGTGGTAATTTTAAATAAAATACGCACTGGAGTTTTTGAGGTCTTGTTGTGACGTTTTTCACACATCGCCCCATTGCAAATGGGGACCCCCCTAATTTTGGCTTTGCTTTTGGTTTGGTGTTGGTTTGTTTTTGCTGTTGTCTCTCTCTCGTTCTGTCTGTCTTTCCGGGGACGTTCTCGTCTGTGAGCTTTAACATGAAATTTGGCCAAGTCTGAAATTAGGGTTTGCGTTTCTTTGGTCAATTTGAGGTCAAGCAAGGTGAATAAATTGAAAATAAAGACTAACACTATTGTCAGTGTGCTTCTAGCAGGCTTTCAGCAGATTTTCATCAGATTCTGAGGTACTTACTATTTTTAGTAAGTGTGAAATTCAGGGCAGTTCGTCAGCATTCTTGAGATTCCAACAGTCACACGGCATTCAGAGCATATCAGACTACTCGCGTGCAAAATTTGAGCGAAAACAGGCAACTTACTATTTTTAGCAGTCCAGCTTCCGGGATGAATTTCAGGGTTCAGATGCAGAGTTCTTCTTTGCATGTCAGCATATTCCTTCTGGGTTTTTCGAGACCTTCGCGATGATATAACATGCAAAACGAGACGATCACTTTCAGAATTCAGCCTTCCGAGGCTATTTTTAGGGTTTGCATGTCAGGGTTTCTTTTGCATGTCGGGTGATTCCTGATGGGTTTTTCGAGAGCTTCGCGATGGTGTGACATGCAAACTGAGATTCTCACTCGGTAAGGAACTTGCTATTTTTAGTAGGTGTGTCCCGGCAGCCGCTTCCCAGCAGTTCAGATTCACGAGCTGATCGCAGTGCCACAAAAACGAAGAGAAACAGAGTTCATTTGATACGCATGCAGAGCAAATTAGGGTTTCCAACTTTGGAGCCTAAAAATAGGCGTCAAAAGTCAAATTTTTCGAAAACCGGTGTAAACCACCGCGATCAGCGTCCTTCAGGCCATATGCTGGTAAAATTTCAAGTCAATCGGAGCACTTACTATTTATAGTAAGTCAATTTAGAAATTGGCTAAAAATAGTAAATTGAACGCATGCGTCGGTGTCAGCCAACAGGTCACGTGGTGAGGAGCCCCTCATCCAAATTTCAAGTCGATCCGAGCAATGGAGCTATCAAAAGCAAGAGCTTACTATTTATAGTAAGCCACCTTCAGAAACGTGCTAAAAATGGCAGGGTGATTAAAAGTGGCAGGGTCGACAGAACAACAAGGTCATGGGGATGCTGTGTTCAAAATTTCAAGTCATTCCGAGCTTCAGAGACGCGAAATCAAGAGACTTACTATAAATAGCAGGACATGAAGCAGGCTGGCGGAGGTCGAGAAAATGTCTAAGTCTGGAGTTCATCCTCCACCACCCCCTAAATGCGCCATCCTTCATGCAAGTTCAAATGCGCCCAGCTAGTGAGGGGGCATGAAAATTTTCTAAGAGTCTAGCTCGTCCTTCTCCAGGGGAAAAATGTGCCCAAGGCACAAGTGGTCAAAGAAAGTCAATGATTTCTATCCTGAAGGCATAGTAAAATGCGCCCAAGTTGAGAGAGTTGATGGCAAAAATTTTCTAAGTCTGGAGTTCATCCTTCACCACCATCAAAATGCGCCCACATGCAAGCTGGAGGCATTCAAAATTTTTCTAAGTGTAAAAAATTCACCTCCTAGGCCAAAATGCGCCCAAAGGTGATAAAAGTCAAAGAAGTCAACAAATAGCATCCTGCTCCTGTAGCAAAAATGCGCCCAGCTCAAGGTTGATAGCAAAAAGTTTTCTAAGGCATGAAAGATATCCTCCACCACCCCCTAAATGCGCCCATCCTGTAGGTAGGTGGAAATGCGCCCAAAGGCAAGAAGGTCAAAGAGGTCAATGAAGTTTATCCTTCACCCTTGCCTAAATGCGCCCATATTTCAAGCTTCATCCACCTCACTGTGTGAAATGCGCCCATGAGGATAAGAGGTCAACAAGTCAAAGTTTTAATCCTCCATGCATGCTGAAATGCGCCCAAAGAGGGCATGTGAGGACAAAAACGTGGGAGATGAAAGGTCACTTGGTGGTGGCGTTTGAAAATTTTCATTCTCCTCTACATGAGAAATGCGCCCATGTGCATGAAGTGTGAAATGAGATTGCTAAGGGCGTTGGAGGGGTAAAGTAAAGTGTTGCTAGTGATGGATGAATATTACTAGGCGTGGTTAATATTCCCCTTGAAGTGTGAAATGCGCCATGTAAAGGTAAAAGTATTGAGGGTTGATAAGTATGCTGAGGCGTTAGACTTTTAAAAAATATCCTATTCAAGTGTGAAGTGCGCCTAGGCTTATGAGGTGGTGAATAAAATATATTAGCATTGAAAGCTGAAACGTCCTCTTCAAGCATAAAATGCGCCCAAGGGGAGATTAAAATATACTAAGGCGTTAAGAATGTTCTCTATGACAAGGCAAATGCGCCCATCCTTCATAGGAGTGTGAAGTAAAATACAAGGTGATGGAAGTATGAACAGGGCATGCTTGAGTGTGATGCGCCTTCAAGAAAAATTTTCTAAGTAAGTTGATGAACTAAAATTTTCCTTCGCAGGCAAGGTGGACAGAATTGAGTAAATTTTCCTAAGACAAGATTTTCAAGGTGATCAAAAAAAAATTCTAAGGCATGAAGTATTCTCTTCCTCTAGAAAATACGCCTAGACTCCAAGGTGTTGAATTTTCCTGAATCACGAGCAAGTTTTCAGAGGCAAAGTCAGAAGATGATGGCAATGTAGGATAAATCCAAAATTTCTCAAGTTAGAGCAACAGGACGATCGCAGATGAAGAACGGATTTAAATTTCACAGGAAATAATTTTCTAAGGTTCAAAATTCAAGAAAATTAAATGAACCCGTTCGTTGGGTACCCATGGGTTTGACGCGTTCTGAAAGAAATTTTCTTCTGGGTATCAAAGATTATCGATGAGGAAGGGATTTTAAGCTCTTCCACAACTTGTCGAGGATTCTGTGATGAAGATTTTAAATGGGCACCAGGTTGATGAATTTCCTAAGGGAAATTAAAAAATTTTCTAAGGCAAAATGTGAAGAAAATGTGTTTTCAAGGTGAAATTCTCCAGACGATGAATTTGAAAGGAACTGCTTAGGTAAATTTGCTCGAATTCTTCGTGATGATCAAAGTTGTCGGAGCTCCAGCAGGTGAAATGAATTTCTTGAAGATGCAGTTGAAGATGATGCGCCCTTGAGGAAGATGCGTTGAAAATTTGGCTAAGGCATGAAGAATCATGAAGAAAGCAGAAGTTGTGCTACTGGAGGCGTGGAAGCATGACAATCCTGGTAAGTAAGTTAAGATTATATTATGAAGTGTTCTAATACTCCTCTCCTTGCTGGTTTTGCAGGAGGAACGTCAAGGCCAAGCGTTGATGATTTAAGTGATCCAAGATGACATCTCAATCTCGAAGGAAGAAAAAGTTGCAAGAAATTGGCTAAGTGTTAGCTCAAGTGACGAAGAAGTTAAAGAAGAAAAGTCGAGAAGAAGATCAAGAACAGTGTGAACGCGTCTACAAACGGAATCTTCTAGAAGGATGATGGTGGACATTATGGCGCATTTATTACCCCACTCTCCTTTGTGGCGGTTTTTAGGGCAAATCATGTTTAGGGCTGAGGTGGCACGATCTGGGCCATCCAGCCGATTGTAACCCTAGCCGTCTTTTGGGACTTGGCTAGCTATATAAAGGGGGAGTCCCCCTCATTTGTAACTCATTAGAGAGTAGACAGTAGAGAAGATTAGAATAGACATAGAGTAGAGGGACAACTTAGAAATAGCTTAGTATAGATTGATAGTGTAGTTTGAAGAAGAGGGAAAGTTTTCCCTTGAAACTTTGTAAGAAATTGTTGTGAACACTCTCTCAATAAAAGAGTTCTTCATTGATGGTGAATTTCGTCTTTGTTGTGAGTAGCTAGCAAGGTTTCTTCGTCCTTCGGATTCAAATGGTAGCTCAAAGTAGTATAATTTTCATTCCATGCAAGTAGATGTTAGTTGTGGAATGTGGTGTTTGATCTAAGCAACTTCGTCTATCCATACCACTAGTGTATTTGCTGATGGTGAATGCGCCTTGTGTGGTCAACTGGAATATCATGTACTTAACTTCAATCACAGTTTGAATAATGGTATGCGTCGTTGTGATGGTATCTTTATGTCAAGTGGTGGTTTGAACATCTCTAGTCATCCCCCTTGAAGATTGCACCGACTCCGTGGAAGCTGTCCGATGCGAGGCAAAGCGAAGTCCGGTTAGAAGTTTGCTGAAGTCAAGCTCCATATCCCACGCCTTAGAATAGATTTAGACTCTCTAAACCCTGCAACCCATTTCAATTCAGTACTTTCTGGTTAGAATAGGAAACCCGCGCTTCATAGACAAATCCTTCGAGCATTTGAATTCCTTTCTCCGCTGCTGAACAATTCCGTAAGTCCCCTTGAAATACGAGCAAATCACATCGAGCCAAACTGAGCCTATTCGCACTGAAAGAACCTTGGAGTTGAACGCATGAACTTTCTTGCAATCTTAGCATGCGGAATACTTTGATCAAGAGAGGATAGGGAAGCCGTTGGCGACTTTATTCTGCGTTGGTGCGGTCACAAAAAACACATCAACAGAATTGGCGCTAGAAGGAGGGCGAGCTTCGAATTGTTCCAGAGGCTGGAAGGAACCAGTATGAACTTTGAAGTTCCAAATCAGAGATATGTTAGATCTCTCTTATGCCAAAAAATCCAAAAAAAGTGAAAAGTTGAAAAATTCAAAAAAATCAAAATATGGAAAATCAAAAAAGAGATTTCTCAATGGATGGGCATATTTCTTGCTCTCAAGACAGTCTTGCAGATATTACTCGGATTCATGAAAGATTGAATGCACAACTGTGGCCCGAGAATTTGTCTAGGTTTGCTTTGCCAGGAAGATGTCGAATTCATGAGACCTCTTAGCATGAAGAAATCAGTTGCTTAACATTCCTCTCAAGGATAGAGCTTGTTCTCCAAGGGAAAATTTTCTTTTGGGATGTCCCAAAGCCAGGAGTATTGGATGTGGAACCTGATGATTATAGCCTTCCGGGAGTTGTGAATGAGGCTTTCGCAAGATTCATACTTAGGATCCAAGGTCAGTTGGAACTTGGCAATGCTTGCTTGAAAGGTGTCTTGCTCCCTCGTTGGTGTCGGATTCACAACGCACCTCATCCAGAGTTCACTTGCACAACATGTGAACTAGCCATCAACTTTGCCAGATGTCGCCTCGGATTACCAGTGCTACTATATGGATTATTCAAAGACAAAAGATGGATTGAATATGCCACACAAACGTTTTTAGCACCAAATGAAGAATGTACTTCAACACCATCCAACAACAAGGAGAATGAGTCACAACAGGATGATGTGATCGAGCTTAGGGAGCAAGCAGATCAAGATTGTTCCTACATCATGTTAGAACAAGGGGCTATTGGAGCAAAGATCAAAGAAGCCGCGAGATATATCCAAGCAAGAGGAAATACCCAGGGCGACTGTCAGCATACAAAAGTGAATGAATGTACAAAATTGCAAGATCATCAAGAATCAAGAACGGAGGACTTAGCTGGTGGGAAGAGTTTTCAGTGTTCATTCACTCGAGGAGGACAACGTGACGAAGAAAGTGATTCCAGTACGCTTCAAGAAGGAGCGCTCCTTGATGAAAAGGTTCAGTTATGCGTGAACAAGATGGAAGAAATGACAAGCAGCTTAAGACAAGATGAGGTGTTTGACGATCAATGGGCTACCAAGATGGAGGCAGAATATGAAATGTATTTTGCATCGACACTTGATCCATTATTCACAGTCATGGAAGAGTTGCTTGATGAAATTGAAACGAATGAAATGTTGCCTAATCAAAAGATGGAAAGTGAAAAGCAATTCGGGTTGGGGCTTGATTCATTACTAGAGATTCAAAAGGAGCCAGCGCATGAAGTAATCCAAGTCTCCAAGTGCCCTCTTGAATTGATTTCCCGCCCCACTCCTCCCAGTTTGGATCGTCCCCATGTTTTAGATGCAAGTGGTATGGTTCACCATCAGCTTCGACCTCCTGATGAAACAATGGATGACAGGGAAGAATTCATGCCAGCGAATGAAGACCACCAGGTTGCGTCTTTCCCTACTATTGCTTACAAGGAATATCATTTTGATTATGGAGATTTAGGAAAGAAAACTTGTTTATGGATTAATCATGGTCCAGATGAGTTGCCTCAATTGCTAATCTTTCCTGAAGTTTTGCCTGAATTTCAGATTTGTCCTTTGAGAGAATATTTTTCTGAGTTTAAAGACAAGTTTGCAAAACTTCGTACTATGACAACTACTTTGCTATTACTGCACGTCCTGAGAAATCATGCTAGGAGTTGTATGTACTTAGGTCTTTTGATTGTTGTTCGCTTAAAATTTTTGTTTTTGTTTAGATTAGTTGTCTTGCTTTCGTAGTTTAGTTTGCTTTCAATAAAAGGGGATCCCATTTGTGAGGGGGGCGTTGTGTTTTTTTTCGCCACACTCCAGTACAATGTTGACATAATGTTAGTCCATTTCTTGGACAGTCATTTAGGAAGTGCTTTAGGATCTGAGGCTTTTCTTTCAAGTCTTGTCATTTGGTTGGGATTTGTACTTGACTCGGAAGGGAATCGTCTATTGTGTCTTGACACCAAGTCTCACGATTGCTATATTTTACACACATGATTAATTGCTCTAAGTCATTGAGGTTTCTTAGGAGAAGTCTTGGCGAGTGAAAATTTTACGTCTTGCTTCAGCGCCACTACAATTCTCAAACCCATTGGAGGCTTCATTGCCTGCCAGCCAATTGTGGAATTGACGGAGAATCAAAAGAAAAGAAAATATGCTGAAAGAAAATATCTGAGAAAAGAAAATGAAAAATGAAAGAAATATCATGAAATATTGGTTCTGGGAACATACGAGTAACTCCACCGGGGCTATGGACGCCCGGCCGGCAGTGGAGCAATATTCGTGAGAATTGTAGCGATAACCTCATCGGGGCTATGGACGCCTGACTGGCAGCGAGGCAATATCCAAGATGCTTTTGAAGTTAAGATATTTATTTAACTTGCTGGGACGGATTCTGGGAACTTCAGTGGTCTTTTGAGCCGGAACAAACGCATATGCACACACTTGTAATCAAAAGATGAGGTGCCTTGATCCAATTTAGGATTCCTCTTCCCTTTTAAGTATATCCCCTAGTCAGTTGATGGGTCTTGAAAGAATTGTCCAAGGGCTCTGAGTGTGGAATGGGTTTTGTCTTTGAAATGTTCAGGAACATTTATTCGGGTTGGGGCTAATGTTCAGGAACAAGAATCTTCTGGAAGATGGACATTAATGGCTCATTTATTACCCCACTCCTCTTGGTGGCGGTTTTTAGGGTGAATCTTGTTTAGGGCTGAGGTGGCACAATCTGGGCCATCCAAACGATTGTAATATGAGCCGTCCATTGGACTTGGCCAGCTATATAAAGGGGCATCCCCCCTCATTTTTTTTTTAGTAGAGCTTAGAGATCAGACTAGAGAATAGAGCAAAGACACCTTAGTTGTAATGTCTTAGCATAGTGTAGTTTGAAGGAGAAGGAAAGTTTTCCTTTGAAAACTTTGTAAGAGATTGTTGCGAAAAACTATTGTAATAAAAGATCTTTCATTGAATGGTGAATTCATCTTTGTTATGAGTAGCTAGCAAGATTTCTTCATCCCTTCGACTTCAAGTAGCGTAAAGTAGAGTAGTTTTCATTTTCATGCAAGTAGATGTTAGCTGTGGATTGGTGGTGTTAATCGAGGCAACTTCATTTTTATCCATACCACTAGTGGCTTGTTGACGGCAAGTTTGCCTTGTGTGGTCAACTGGAAAACATTACAAACTTAACTTCGATTGTGATTCAGGTGTTTGTATGTGTCGTTATGATGGTACATACATGTTGAGTTATAATTTGAAAACCTCTTGTCACTCCCTTGAAGATTGCACCGACTTTGTGTAAGTTGTCCAACGTGAGGCGGAGCAGAGTCTAGTCGAAGTCTGTTGAGATTGATCCCACGTCCCGTCCTTAGATAGAACATAAACTTTTTAGGCCCTACACTCATTTTAAATTCAGTTCATTTCTGGTTAGTGTTAGGAAATTTGCACTTACCTGCCAAATCATCCAAATTACATGAAAGCCCTTAATCTACTGTCTGCTGTCAATTGTCGAACAATTGTGTAAGTCCCCTTGAAATACCAGCAAAATCACATCGAGCCAACAGAGACTATTCGCATTGAAGGAACCTTGGAGTTGAACGCACGAACTCTCTCGCAATCTTAGCATGCTGGATATTTTGATCAAGAGAGAATAGGGTAGCCGTTGGCGACTTTATTCTGTGTTGGTGCGGTCACGAAAAACACATCAACAAAATTGGCGCTAGAAGGAGGGCCTACTAACAGCTACAACATACAGTTATTTTGAAGTAGAAAGGGTTTGAAGTACAAAAAGTTCCATTGGAGAAAATTATCATAAGTCAAGATGGTGTTCTCTCAGGATTGAACAATCCTGCGCGCCGCTAATAGAAGAAGCAGCTACATCTTGGATTGTATCAGTTTGTTTTCGCCAGACAAGTTGAAAAGAATCTTGAGATCCGCTCCTAGTTCATCCAAAGAGTTTGTGGAGTTAGAGCTACCTACTTGAGCGAGGAAGAAGAAAGAAGTTCGTTCAAGCGAAGGAGTTAAGTCAAGTGAAGGAATTCCATCAAGCGAAGAGGTTCAGTCAAGTAGAGGAGAAACAAGTGGAGAAGAAATTTCAAGTTTGTTTAGAACTCCACCAAGTGCTTCAAGGTTTGCTCAACCAAGACCAGTTCAAGTTACTACACCGGTGTTCATTCAACAGCAACAACCAGTTCAGGCTACTACACCTCAACAACAACCAACCCAAGTTATTGTTTATCAGAGGCGACAACCAGTTCAAGCAATGGCTCAACCAGAAGGTCAACCTGCTCCAAATGGTGCTACGTGGTTGGTTACCAACCCATCTCCACTAGAGTTTCCTGATTACCATGACATGCCAAAGAATCCTGAAATTTTTTGTAGCAAGTTCATTGTTAATGATGTTAACCGCATGGCCGAGGACCATATCAAGATGTTTGAAAATCACCTACGCAATAGGTAGATTGGGTATGCAGACGTGGCTTGCCACCTATTTCCACATTCCTTGGGAGAAGAGGCTCATTTTTGGTTCATTCACCTACCAGTGGGGTCTATAAGAACATGGGAGCAGATGAAGGAAGCCTTCATCGAAAAGTTTGGTATACCAGTCACCCCTGTAGAGCTTTATCGTCAATTTGCAGAAGTGAGGAGACAGGACCAAGAGCCCATCCATGCATTCAACAATAGGTTCCAAAAGGCCCTCACAAGGTTACGCACTCCTTATGTTGTTGCTGATGCTCGAGAAAGCTACTATTCGGCACTTGCTCCTTTGACTACGATGTTCGTGAAATCTCACCTGACTTAGGCAAACATGAATCAAGCTTACACTAAAGCTGTTGAAGTAAGTCAAGGTTTAGGGCAGAATATAACTGGACCTTCACTATATACTGGCCTAGTCACAGTAAACAATCAAGTGCCAACGCTCAGCTCAACATGGAATCAACAAGTTCCGCGCTAAATGCAATTCCACAGCCAGCTTATCAAGTGCAGGCACCATCAAGTCAGTTAGTTCTCCATCCTGGGATGCCTTTGTCCCAGAGGCAAGTTACACAGCCTATTTATCTCCAGAACACAGTGCCGCCAGTGAAAACTCAAGAGGAGAAAGATGAAATAAAAGATTTAATAGAACAAGTGAAGAGGCTGTCAATTGCCGAACAATTGTGTAAGTCCCCTTGAAATACCAGCAAAACACATCGAGCCAACTGAGAGTATTCTATTGCATTATCAGAACCTTGGAGTTGAAAGCATGAACTTGTTGCATCAACTAACAAGTACAAGTTGTTATGAAACCTATGCACACTACGCAATGAGTGCTCTTCGAATTATGGAGGGGAAGCTCCCTCGATGTACTTTGACAAATATACTTTGCAAAGGAAAAATAAGCTAAAACTACTTCCTATCTTTTTGTTTCAGCTGCTAGAGGCACAAGACTTTCTTGAAAGAACTTCTACGTTGCAGCTGAGTTTTCTCTGGTTTTGCAAATCAACTAAACTACAACTTATATCTATCCAATCTCCTCAGGAAAACAGAGCAAGAGGAAACGGAGCAAGGTTTGACTATCCGACGATAAGCGGGTTTAGACTCTCTACTTGAAGGCAAGGTGGGCACAACTATCATCTCAATCTAAACCAACTTATTGGGCACAACAGATTTAAGAATTTACCAAGACGATCTTATGAAACCCTAGGTGGTATAACACTTGATCGAATCAGCAAAACCTTCACAAAACAGCCTTTATCTTTATAATCTCACGAAACCCTAGGTGGTATAACCTTCAATTATATTGATAAAGATTCACAAAACAGATTTATGGCTGCAACTTCTCGAAACCCTAGGTGGTATAACGATCGATCACAATGGTAAATTAACACAAAACAGCCTTATCACCTTAATCTTTTGGAACCCTAGGTGGTATAACAATTGATTTCAATGATAAAGATGTTCAAACAGATATATCTAATCTATGGAAAGAATTCAGCATCACAATCTTTCGAAACCCTAGGTGGTATAACAATCAATTGCAATAGTGAAGACACATGAACAAATACGAAAAAGAGTAATATTGAGGGCAAGGTGGGTACAAAGATATATTCCTCTCAAGCAAAAGTTATTTACAAATGAGCATAAGCTCTTATTTATATACATCAAGGTGTAGGGAACCCTAAAAATCACCTTGTGTTATTCCATGCTTCTGCAATGAATGCAAGATTCACGCTAAACCCTAATATAACTATACAAATAATCGAAACTACCTCGCTTTGACCGAAACTTACCAAAATGGATAACCGTATGAAAGCATGCACGCCCTTATTGAAAACAAGTTAACCGAAGACTACCATCGGGCCAATCTAAAACCCTAGAAGAAACTCCAAGTGAACAAGATGAATCTCAGAATAGATATGCATGAGGTGAGACAGCCAGTTAACTTGAAAGGGTAATGCCAAGTTAACTCCTGTGTGTAATGTCTATCCCGAGAGGTGGAAACTGAAGTCTACTAGTCGTGATCTCGAGCAAACAATCCCTCAACGAGGCTGTCAACTGCATCAGCATCTGAAAGTCAGCAACTTGAGCAATCTTGGCAATCTTTGCACACTCAAACTAGCATTTCAATGACTGGTAACTTTGGCGGCTCCGTAACTGAAGTGATGGCGACTATCTCTTCTGCAGCTTGATACAAATCGGTCTCAGCTTTTCTGATGAAGTCATGAATTAAAACCAATTTGGTCTTGAATTCAATCTGTGTGTACTGTTCTCTGAAAAACTCGCCTGTTGACTGTGAACACGGCTATATTCTGACCACTTTTCTGGAAAACTAAAAATAGCTTGCTGAGGCTAAAAATAGCCCTTCGAAGAGTTATTTTCGGCGAAAATCTGAGATATGGGTTTTGTCCAGAAGAAGATTCTAAGACAACCCAGAATGTCAGATTTACGAAAATTTGACTTCTACTCGACCATGCAAGGAATTTTCAGTTGAGAAAATTAGAGCCTCGAGAACTGATGTTCTAGAGTAAATTTTCTTGAAAAATTCTGGCACATGGGTTTTCTCGAGGAAGCTATTCTGAATCAACCCAGATGATTTGTTTTGCCAAAAGTTGCCAATTCTTCAAACATGCGAAAGAATTTAAGACGAGAAATAGAAGAATTTAAGACAGAAGAAAGAAGTTTTCAGTGCTCTGCTTCTGCTAAAATCGCCATCTTGTCTGAAGTTTGCTGATAATTTTGACTTGCACCTGCAAAGAAAATGTTTTGATGTCTTCGCCAATGATTGTTGATGAAGAATTTGCCTTTGAATTGGAAGAATTCGCCTTTGTTCTGAAAACCATGAATTTTTCCTCTTGAAATTTGCGCCTTTGTTGAAGAAATTCGAATTTCCTTTGAAATTATCTTGAGAAAATACAAATTTATCTTGAATTTAATAATTCGCCTTTGAACTCTGGAGGAATTTGCGAATTTGCTATTTGAATGAATACACCTTTGAGAATTTGAAATACGCCTTTGATTATCTGAAGAATTTGCGAATTTGCTTGAAACTATGAATATCCTTAAAGATGCGCGCCTTCTCTTCTTGAAGAAATACGAACTTCTCTTGAAATTTGCTTTGAAAATTAACAAAATTCGATTTCTTTTGAAAATATGAATTAGCTTTGAAAATTGCGAATTTCTCTTAGAGATTGAATTTTCTCTTTGAAAAATACGAATTTTATTGAAAGCTCTGTGAATAACAAATGATGACGCCATACTTGAATAAGAAGAAATTCGCACCAATTGAGCAACTGCAAGAATTTAAAACCCTGACAAGAATAGAAGATCTCTGATTGGTTGCCTTTCAGTTCGACTGCCACTGTCTGAAGTTCAAATTTTGAAAATAATAATAAAATCTTTATTATCATGCAATGGCGCCAAAAATAGAAAATGCCATCCATAAATAGACATATTCTGAACTTCAGTTGACAAACTGGTTGAAGCTCTGAGATTCATCGTGAGACTTCAACGATTCTGAAAAGTCATCCTTTGAGCACATAGGCGTTCATTTGCTCAAGATATTACACTTTTTATTAACTTCCTATTTTATAGCTGACAGCACTGTCGCGACTGGCCAACTTTGACACTGATTCCCGGATGACTGAGTGATGCTGAGACTGATCTGAGAATTCATCGGAAAGCCTACTGAACAAGGAAGAAATGTCTGCTGGGAGACATAACTGCAAAATCCATCATTTAACCCCTTGAAAAATTAGGCGCACCTGATTAAATCGCTTTACGGGTTCCAGACTTAGCCATTTTCCTAAACTGCCATCTGACGCTTCAAACGGCTGCTGACGGTGAATGGTGAACCCTGCTGATACGAGACGAAGCTCACGGCATGACTGGAGATATTCCGCATCCGATGACTGCTCACACGACAACTGAAAGCTGTGTTAAGGGCCTCAAAAAGAAAAGCGCCCCTGACTCAAGGTTGCACTTTGAACATTTCAACGAAAATCAAACGTCGTCAAAATACCCTACTTTGACAGCTGATATCTGGAGCTGGGATGACCCGATTCAAGCGTTATCTGTTTTAACGGACAGCCAGGAGGACCCTCAAGAGAAGTCACTGGAGGTAACGAGGTAAGAAAACTGCTTCTAAGACCTCAAATTCTCCAGTGCGTATTTTTAATATGTTTACCGCTCCCAGACTTAGCCATTTTTCGGACGTTTTCACCTTGAAATATGACACCAAAGACCTCGCACGCACGAGCGACTGCCAAATGCTGAAGGCTGACGGCTATGCTCGTTGGATAGATAAATTGATTGCGCTCAATAGTCGTGAAGACTTCGAACGCGAACAGGCTCATCTGACCAGTCTAAAGGCTAGGCGCCTTAAGACCATAAAAATGCACTGAAAACCATTTGTTGGTTCCGCCCGTAAAATTACGTGCTTGGTAGAATCTCCGCCATGACCACCAAGAACGTCGGATCGACAAGCTGAATGATGCATCGCGGAGCTGGACTAGAATACTACTGATGTCATGAAGATTCCGTCTACAAATTCTGGCATCTGGAGGGTCCTTTAAGCCAGCGCCCCTGGCTTGTACTTGCACTGGGCAAAAACGGAGAAGCTCGAAAACGTGAAAACTTCATTTTAGGCTGATCTTCGGACGACCGGGCCGCTCGAACTCCGAGTCGATGACTATGCGCTCGATATTCGCTTCTGATAAGCAGACTAGTCAGGAACAAATTGATCGCATCCGGCAACAAAACTGTCGAGATTTACCCCTGCCTTGAAATGGGCGCCCTCAAGCTAGAGGCGCGCTTTTGCCTGAAAAGAGCAAAATTTCCATCTCCTAAAATTTAGGGATTTTTTACTTCTGTCGCGAATAACCGGAGCTGTGAGTCTCGGAATACCTCGCTGAATAGCTCGACGGATAGCCAGACTGATTCTGAAGAGATTGACTGCATGCTTGAGCATTTCAGACAAGATCTTGACCTCCAAAAAACTGGGCGCCCCTGAGCTATACTTGCACTTTGTGAATTTTCCTTTGAAAAATCTTCGTATTTTGACCACTGAAAACTCCGTTTCGATCATTGAAACGACCGTGTACAATGTGAAATGCCGTCGTGAGATGCTCCTCCATTGTGAAAAGCTCCATTCTGAGTCTCTGCTTCAGGTTCTGATCAATATAACTGACTTTGACTGACAAACTATTGACAAAAACTCCATGCTTGACATTGCCCAAAACTATGTTTTACATCAAATTAGCAAGGTTTAGACTTTTAAATGCAAAATGCCTTGATGAAGCAAAAATTTGGTTTGGGTACAACAATATCTTCTCACATCGCCCTTCAGCAATGATTTGGTGCAAGCAATGAAAGAAACTCACGTTTTGTGAGTAAAATTGCATGGTTTTTATTCACATGTGAAATGGCAGTGAAATGAAGGTTGAATGCAACCCAATACATGTTTTCAAGTGTTGAATTTAAGCATTCCATGCTTCAAAATTGTCAAGGCTGTTTTCAAACATCATTACACATTAGTTTCCAAGATCATGCTTCAAGTGCAGTAGCGCTAAAAAACAGCGCCATTACACCGAAAGACCAAAAAAGTGTCTAACACTGGAAGGTGCAGAAGCGCTATTTTTCAACGCCTCTGCACCAAGTTCATTTTGCTCAAGTGCAAGGGCGCTAAATTTTGGCGCCCTTACACTTTTCCCAGTTTTTGCTCCTTAGCACTTCAAACTTGCCAGCTTCGCTCCGAACCTTGTTCCTTCCACTTTGTGCATCGTTTTGCATGCCTTATCGCCCATTTCATGCTTGCTCGACATCGTTGTCACTTCGCGCATCCCAATGTTGTGTTCCGACTAACATTTGTTGTTTCCACATCTTACAGTCTCTTTTCAAATATCATCAAGATCCTCAAAGTTGTTGCTTGTAGACTCAGTTACTCTCAGATGACTGCTAGAAAACCTCCATCGTCTTGAAGGGCTAAAGACAAAATAAAGTACAAATATCAAGGTGTTTATCCGCTAACTGTGGTGGTCTCCAAGGTGGAAGAGATAAAAGACACAGAGGTTGGTCATCAAGACCTAGTTGATTTTGCAGAGAGAACTGAGAAGAAGCCTCTTGATGATTCTATGAGAGCAATCGTATACAGTAACCTGCATTTGGTGTCTATGTTCCCTACTGCTGCACATAATACAAAATTTGTCCTTCAAGTTGCATCCCACTACATCAGGGAAAGCAGAAGCGTGATTGATTCTTCTGGACACGAGATATTGAGACTCGACCCTGACTTCTTTGATATTGTGTTCAGAGTTCCACAGATGGAGAAGTATATTGACATCTCAATACAAAAGGCACAGGAAGTCTATGATGCTGATCCCAACAAGGCTAAAAACCTGATAAATAACCAATGGTTGAAAAATCCCAAGAAAATTGTTTCTAGATGGCCGAAGGGACTCCCGTGAAGTGACTTCAAAGAAGATGTCAAAGATATGATCACATTTTTGAGCAGAGTGAACAGGTTTCCTGAATCATCCAATTTTCATGACCTGATGTATGAATACATCAGAATCATAAGAAGACAAAAAGTTCACATTGATTGGGGCAAACAGATCAGTGATGAAATACATGAACAGCTGATCAATGTGCCATCCACATTAAAGTTCTATATGAGTTCTTACCTGGTGTATGTTGCAGCCGTGATGAGGAAATTTCCAGGTCTATCTACAAGAGGGAATAGGCACACCACACTTGTGTACAAATTTTTCTATCAACTGGAACTGAAAGAAAGCTTTCATCATTTCAGGAGGGTTACTGATGCTTTCTTCGCACCTTTGTTTTTCAGCTTTGATCCGACTCTCGAAGGGTATCTGATGAGGCCTATAAGGCGGTAAGTAAGGTTGGATGCATATTTCTACAATTCCCAACATTTACTTATTTAACAGTAGGGTGCTACACTGGTTGCTCTTACATGTTGCCACGATACCCCTTAGACAAGTGGGTTCTCTTGGAGATGTACAAACAGCTGATTTCAGTGCACAAAGAATGGAGAAATATTACAAGCGTGGATTCAAGTTCCCACTGACAATTGGTACGTATACTATCTAGACTGTGCAAAAAACCAAATCAGTCTATGCTGAGACGCAAGTCATGACAATCAGGACCTATAGATATAGGTTTGATTTTGATTATCGAGATGTCAGAAGGCAATTGCAAAGGGGTCATCATCACAGGTACCATTTTGAGGACATCTGGGCTGAATGCAGAGATGAAGAGGCCATTCGTAAGATGGATTATTGCAGGTATAGCAGATCAGAGATCTTGGTGTCCCTGACCTACCAGAGGATTTCATCCTGGCAATATCATGAATGCTGTCTACGATGAACAAGAAATAGCCAAGAGGCGGTTGCCTGCAATTCAATGGTCCAAAAAAGAAAGTGCTAGCATCAGGGAAAGATTGGCACCAATCTTGTCTAACATCGCATAATGGTTACACAAGCACAACTTTGAGATGAAGACTTTCAGAACTGATTCTAAGGGAGAGGAATCCGAAGCAGAAGCCAAACGACTGCAAGAACTCCGCATGAAAGACAAATCTGTGGCTCTTCCCACTTCTTCGCAAAGAGGCTCGAGGATCAAGTTCACTATCGGTAAGAAGGATACACTGTTTGTACCGGAAGGAGAAACTACGGAATCTAAACCATCTCGCTCCAAAGGAAAAGGAGCCGTTTCTAAAGAGATAGATTCCAACGAAGGAGATTCTAGTCATCAATCCACTGAAGAAGAAGTTTCAACAGAAGTAGACTCTGATGAAGAAGAAGATTCTGAAGATGAACAAGAGTCTGAAGGTGAACCAGAGTCAGAAGGACAAGAGGATGATCAACAGGAACCCAGACATGATGAAGAAAGAACTATGTCTCCATCTGAGAATGTAGTTGAAGAACTTCCCAGAACATCATCGCCTATGACTTCAAATGTTCCTCATACACCTCCAAATCCGAACACTCCTCCACCACCTGTTCCTACCACCGTGATACCCACAGTGAGTTTTTCACCTACCCTTGCAGCGTGTTGGCGTTTAAATTCGCACCTCTGGAATGTGAATTTGAAACGGACAGCTATGCACAGTAAAACTGCTCTTCAAATTAGGAGGGGAAGCTCCCTCTTGCTGATGGCGTTGAAAGAAAGTAAACTAAAAACTACTAAAAACTAAGTTTCCTATCTTTTTGATCAGCTAGAGCACAAGGTTTATTAAACACAAATGCCGCAGCTGGAATTTTCTGATTTAAGAACTTCAACTACAACTAACTTAAGCTAAAGACATTTCTAACTTCTCAAGTAATACACAGAGCAAGAGAAACTAGAAATGAACAAGGTTGATTCTCTGACAAAGTGCTTCAATAAACTCTTTCTCAACATACATCTACACACTTCAATGTAAGCTGAAATTAAGATCCTAAAAGCATAACACAAATTACGGAAATCTGAGACGTTATACCAAGGCAAAGGAGGCTCATGATTTTATTTCTCAAACTTCTGGAACAAAAGTAACTAAACACATGCTTGGAATAAGAGCTTGCAGCTAAAGAGGCTTGCAAACTTGTTCTTACACAAAGCGAACAACAATTACAATAACTCGTTGGCTAAAAGAGACTCAACAATTCGCCATCATAAAACAATTGAACACTGAATAACAAATAGAAGGCACTTAGGCTCAGCGTTTTGTTATCACTAGCATGGTTAAAGAAAACTAATGAGCAAAGGCTCTTATTTATAGGCAAGCAGAGGAGTAGGGAACCCTAAAATCTCCTTGCTTTCACAATCTAGGGCTTGCTCAACAAGTAAGCTTTATTTCTAAATCTAGAAAGAAGATAACATCTAACACCTAAGAAAGCAGGAAAAGCAGGAAATGCCAACTATTACAATTTATCTTCTTTCTCTTCTTCGAAGAATGGATAAGGATTGCCCCAAGAATAGAAAGAAAGCGGAAAGAAAGCTTCTAGATGAATGCCGCTTTAAATCTTAATCATATACTCTAAAAAGCAGGAAACTGGGTCCTGGTCAGGTGCATTGATACTATCTAAGGCAATATTCCAATCCTCCAAGACCTCTTCGCCTTCTGTGATCAAACTTAGAGAATCTTTCACTTCTTCAACTGCTTTATGAGTTCTATTCTTCAAAAACATCGCTGCCTGAAAAGATGACTCACTAATTGATAACTTGGCGGCTCTGCAACTTTATGCTTCTGACACTTCTCTTGATTTCCAACAGAAGAGTATTGCACAACTCTTTTCTGATACCTTTCCTTTTTCTCATATCACACCTCCTCATGTTCTTCAGCTGAGATGATGAAGTTTTGATATAGTGCTGATTTGGTTTTAAACTCGAGGGGAGTGTACTCCATATTGAAAACCTTGAAGAAGGACTTTAAACTTGCCTATGTTTAGACAAGCTTTGAGCAACTTTCTATTTTTAGAATGCTGGTTTTGCGGCCTCAAACGAACAAATTCTTGGAAATTTTTCTGAGATATGGGTTTTGCTTAGAATTTCGTTGCAAGAGAACCTAGATCGTCCGTTTTTAAAAAAATTGAATTTATACTGAAAAAGCAGCAAACCCTAATTTCTTCAATTTTTCACCGAAAAAGCTGGCACCTGGGTTTTGTTCAGAATATAATTTGGAATGAACCCAGTTGATCAGATTCGAAAAACACTGATGGCTGATGGAAAAAGCAGCAAACCCTAGAATCTGAAATTTTCTTGAAAAAAACTGAGATCTGGGTTTTCTTCAGAAGACTGTTTCAAGAGGACACAAATGATCAAAATTTGCAAACTCTGAAGGTTTCACTGACACGCAAAGAAAAAGTAGCTGCTGCAACTTGATAAATTTCTTCAAAAATTCTTCAGAAGAATGAGATGAAGAAACCCAGAGGCTGAAAATTGAAGACTTTGACCTTCTTCTTCAAAAATTTAATGTTCTGGATGAAAAAAGCATGAAAAAGCACGGCCTTATGTTGCTGGTTTGAAAAATTTGATGAAGAATCAGCAAACCTGAGTTTTTGAATCTTGAAAAATTTCTCCAAATTTGCTGCTCCAACTCAACTTGGACGCCACTTGCAAAATAATGAAATTTGAATGATAAAAGCCTCTTAAATAAGCTCTAGGCTTGAGATAACTCTGTTTTCTTTCGCTTTTATCCTTCAAAACCCTAAAATCAGCCTGTTCATCGAACTTGGACATCCATGTTCGTCTTGAATTTTGAAATTTTGGAAATTTTGACTAAGGCATTGTTGGCGTAAAATCTAACACCTCTGGAGTGCAGGTTTGTACGGACAGCTATGTACACTACGCAATGAGTGCTCTTCAAATTAGGAGGGGAAGCTCCCTCGTTGTGCTGGAATGCATGGAAAAGAAAAGTAATCTAAGTCCTATCTTTTTGTTCTCAGCTGGAAGAGGCACAAGGTTAAGAAAACCAAGAACGTTGCAGCTAAGGATTTTCTGGTTTCGCAGATCATTAACTACAACTAAGCTATCAACTTTAAATCTATCCAGTCTCCTCAAGAAAACAGAGCATGAGGAAATGGAGCAGGGATTGACTATCGGACGATAAACGAGTTTAGACTCTCTACTTGAAGGCAAGGTGGCGCAACTATCATCTCAATCTAAACAAGTTTATTGGGCACAAAACAGATTTAAGAATTCACCAAGATGATCTTATGAAACCCTGTGTGGCATAACACTTGATCAAAATAGTAAAAACTTCACAAAACAGCCTTTATCATTACAATCTCACGAAACCCTATGTGGCATAACCCTTGATTATAATGATAAAGATTCACGAAACAGATTTATCACCGTAATTTCTCGAAACCCTATGTGGCATAACGATTGATCACAATGGTAAAGATACACAAAACAGATTTATCATCTCAATCTCTTGAAACCCTATGTGGCATAACAATTGACCTCAATGGTAAATATCTTCAAACAGATCTAACTATGGGAGGAATTTACCACGCCAATCTTATGGAACCCTATGTGGCATAACACTTGATTGAAATGATAAAAGATTCACAAGACATAAAGAATCCACCATTACAATTGCATGAAACCCTATGTGGCATAACACTTAATCATAATAGCGAAGACACATGAACAAATACCAAAAGAGCAATATTGGGGGCAAGGTAGGCGCAGCATATATTTCTCTCTCAAGCAAAGTTATTTACAAATGAGCAAAAGCTCTTATTTATATACATCAAGGTGTAGGGAACCCTAAAATCACCTTGAGTCATCTGATTCTTGCAATGCATGCAAGATTTGCTGCCAAACCTAATGAAGTAAACTATACAGTCAACTGGAAAACTACCGTCAGTTAACCGAAACATCTAATCTAAAATGGACAATTGTGCGAGCATGCACGTCCTTATTGAAAGCAAGTTAACTGGAAGACTACCATCAGTTAACGAAAAACCCTAAATGAAACTCCAAGTAAACAAGGTGAATCTCAGAATAGATATGCATGAGGTGAGACAGCCAGTTTAACTTGAAAGGGTAACATCAAGTTAACTCCTGTGTGTAATGTCTATCCTGAGAGGTGGAAACTGAAGTCTACTGGTCGCGATCTCGAGCAACCAATCCCTCAACGAGATTGTCAACTGTATCAGCATCTGAATGTCAGCAACTCGAGCAATCTTGGCAATCTTCGCACACTTAAACTAGCATTTCACTGACTTATAGCTTTGGCGGCTCCGTAACTGAAGTGATGGCCATCATCTCCTCTGCAGCTTGATACAAATCGGTCTCAGCTTTTCTAACAAAATCATGAATTAAGACCGATTTGGTCTTGAATTCAGTCTGTGTGTACTGTACTCTGAAAAACTCGCCTGTTGACTGTGAACACGGCTATATTCTGACAATTTTTCTGGAAAAGCCTTGTTGAGGCTAAAAACATAGCCTTCGAAGAGTTATTTTGAAAATCTGAGATATGGGTTTTGTGCGAAAGAAGATTCTAAGACAACCCAGAATGTCAGATTTGCGAAAATTTGACTTCTACTCGACCATGCAAGGAATTTTCAGTTGAGAAAATTAGAGCCTCGAGAACTGATGCTTTGGAGTAAATTTTCCTGAAAAATTCTGGCACATGGGTTTTCTCGAGGAAGCTATTTTGAATCAACCCAGATGATTTGTTTTGCCAAAAGTCGCCAATTCTTCAAACATGTGAAAGAATTTAAGACGAGAAATAGAAGAATTTAAGACAGAAGAAAGAAGTTTTTAGTGCTCTGCTTCTGCTAAAATCGCCATCTTGTTTGAAGTCTGCTGATAATTCTGACTTGTACCTGCAAATAAAATGTTTTGATGTCTTCGCCAATGATTGTTGATGAAGAATTTGCCTTTGGTTTGCTAAAATTCGCCTTTTGTTTGAAGAAAAACGAATTTTGACTTTGAAGATATGAATCGCCTTGAAAAATACGAATCTCCCTTGAAAATATGCCTTGTGAATGAAGAAAAACGAATTTTGCTTGAAAATACGCCTTTGCCTTGAATAAAAACGAATTTTGCTTGAAAAATATGAATTTCTCTTAAGAAAAACGAATTTCTCTTTAGCTTTATGAATAATAAATGAAGATGGCGCCATACTTAAACAAGATGAAATTCGCATCAATCTGGCAACTGCAAGATTTAAAACCCTGATGAAAAATAGAAGCCTTCCCATTGGTTGCCTTTCAGTTCCACTGCCACTGACTGGAAGAAAATAATAATAAAATATTTATTATCATGCAATTAGCGTCAAAAATAGAAAATCGCCATCTTATGCTAAAATTGCAAATATTCTGAACTTCAGTTGACAATTTTGTTGAAGCTCTGAGATTCATCGTCAGACTTCAACGATTCCGAAAAGTCATCTTTTGAGCATATAGGCGTCCATTTGCTCAAGATACTTCACTTTTTATTAACTCCCTATTTAATAGCTGATAGCACTATTACGACTGGCCAACTTCGACACTGATTTCCGGATGACCGGGTGATGCTGAGACTGATCTGAGATATTCATCGGAAAGCCTACTGAACAAGGAAGAAATGTCTGTTGGGAGACATAACTGCAAAATCCATCGTTTAACTCCTTGAAAAATTAAGCGCACCTGATTAAATTGCTTTACGGGTTCCAGACTTAGCCATTTTCCTAAACTGCCATCTGACACTTCAAACGGCTGCCGACGGTGAACGGTGAACCCTGCTGATATGAGACGAAACTCACTGCGAGACTAGAGATATTTTGCATCCAATGACTATATACACGACACCTGAAAGCTGTGTTAAGGGCCTCAAAAGTAAAAGCGCCCCTGGCTCTTGGTTGCACTGGTGTCATTTTGACGAATATTGAACTTTCATCCAAGTACCCCACTTTGACCTCTGATATCTGGAGCTGGGATGACCCGATTCATGCACTATCTGTTTTAACGGACAGCCAGAAGGGCCCACAAGAGAAGTCTCTGGAGGTGACGAAGCAAGAAAACTGCTTCTAAGACCTCAAAAACTCCAGTGCGTATTTTAAATAAAATTACCGCTCCCAGACTTAGCCATTTTCTGGACATCCTCACTTTGTAGTATGACACCAAAGACCTCGCACGCACGAGCGACTGCCAAATGTTGAAGGCTGACGGTTGTGCTCGTTGGAAAGATAAAATGATAACGCTTAATAGTCGTGAAGACTTCGAACGCGAACGGGCTCATCTGACAGGCCTAAAGGCTAGGCGCCCTTGAACTGTGGAAATACACTGAAAATCATCTGTTGGTCCGCCCGTAAAATTACATGCTTGGTAGAATCTCCGCCACGACCACCAGGAACGTCGGATCGACAAGCTGAATGATGCGTTGCGGAGCTAGGCTAGAATACTACTGATGTCGCGAAGATTCTATCTGCAAATATTGCCATCTAGAGGGTCCTTTAAACCAGCGCCCCTAGCTTGTACTTGCACTGGGAACAAACGGAGAAGCTCAGAAACGTGAAAACTCCATTTTAAGCTGATATTTGGATGACTGCTGCCTGAACTCTGAGAGTCGGATAACTGTGTTTGATATCTTGTCGGATAAGCAGACTAGTTGTGAACGGATTGACTGCATCCGGCATCTAAACTGTCGAGATTTACCCCCTCCTTAAGATGGGCGCCCTCAGGCTAGAGGCGGGCTTTTGCCTGAAAAGAGCAAAATTCTCACATCTGGAACTTTAAGGATTTCAACTTCTGTCGTCGTTTGCCGGAGCTGTGGGTCTCGGAAAGCCTTGCTGGATAGCTTGACGGATAGCCAGACTGATTCTGAAGAGATTGACTGGATGCTTGAACATTTTAACCAGAATCTTGACCTTCAATAAATTGGGCGCCCCTGGGCTATACTTGCGCTTTTGTGCTTTCTCCTCTGAAATCTTCATATTTTGATCACTGAAAACTCTGTTTCGATCATTGAAAAGACCATCTGCAATATGAAATGTCGTCGTAAGATGCTCCTCCATCGTGAAGATCTTCATTTTGAGTCTCTGCTTCAGGTTTTGATCAATATAACTAACTTTGACTGACAAACTATTGACAACAACTCCATGCTTGACATTGCCCAAAACTGTGTTTTACATCAAATTAGCAAGGTTTAGACTTTTAAATGCAAAATGCCTTGATGAAGCAAAAAAAAATAAATTTGGTTTGGGTACAACAGGCATGATATTTTGGGCGCCCTTCTTGGCTGGAGGCGCCAACCTTCTCCAGACTTAAGCATTTTTCATAAGTTTTCAACTTTTCCTCAATTTTGGACCCTGTTTAATCTTTGATCTCTGGCTTCCAGGTTGATCCAATGGAGGAGCTGAATAATTCATTGCGAAGCTCAACTGATTCTAAGAATGTCACCCTGGAGGTACTTCTGGCTAAAAACTTTGTTTTTACTTTCAAATTCATGGGAGCCTATTTCCTCCAGGGGCTTTGAACTTTCACAATGTTAGCCATTTTTGCATGATTTTCAAGTTCTTCATTTCCCTTTGATCTTCTGATGAAATTACGATTCTAGGAGCTACGCTAATTAGATTGACTGACCGTCAGTTCCGTTGGGTAGCTCGATTGGATCTGACGAGGTGATCCTGGAGACTACATCTGCAAATTCTAACATTTCATGCTTCAAAACCTTGGGTGCCCTTTCTCTCCAGGGGCACCCATCTTAACCAGACTTAGAAACTTCTTCAATATTTCTTAATCAACTCTCTTCTATAGATGATCTCATTAGATCTGATGATTCAGGCGTTTGATTGATTGATGGTTGGACTCGTCGCGGAGCTAAGGAGATTCTGAGAGGGGTCTTTTGGGAGTGATTTAATCAGAAAGTTGAATCTGAAGCATCAAAAGCTTGGGCGCCCAACTTCACCAGAGTTAGCCATTTTTCTGTATTTTCTTCTTGCTTTTGACTTTTGACTCTTATCAGACCCTCTATTTCGCTTGCTGGATCTAGTGGCTGCAAACTCCGTTTAACGTGCTGAAGGTCTTGTTGGAAAGCCTGATCAGCTATGAGGAAGTGATCTTGGAGGCTTCACTGGAAAAATCATTCGTTTGGGCTCTCGAAATCATCAGCGCCTTTCTCTTCTAGGGGCGCCCATTTGTTTCAGACTTAGAATATTTTACCTAATTTTCATCTTCACATTTGAACCGTTATTCCATACTTTCAGCTCGATTTGGATTTGCCGGAGAACGACTAGTCAGATGCTCTGACGAAGATAGCCGTTGCGAAGCTGATTGAATTCTGAAGAGACTGAGCTCAATTGCAAACCCTAATTGTTGGATTTTCCCTTCCAAAAGACTGGGCGCCCCTGGGCACTTAGGGCATTGAAAATTTCCAAACTTAGAAAATTTTCCGTTACTTTCATGATTTTCACTTCATCTTATGGTTGAAAACCCTCTGTTTGACCTCGAATTCTGGGTGATTGAATGATCCGATGACTGTGCTGCCGGACTCGCTGTGGAGCTGGGAGGATTCTGAACAACTTTGTTTGGGAGCTCAAACCCTAATTCCTTCATTTGATGCCCTAAAAAGATGGGTGCCTATCTCCTTTTGGGGCGCCCATGTTAAGCAGTGTTAGTCAAAATTTTACAGATTTCACCTTCTTTCCTTGTTCTTCGTGCATGCTCACCAACTCAACTTCTGCTCAGTGCTTGAGTGTTGAATCTGACACTTGGCAGCTAACTGACCTCCATTGATGACTTCGGAGCTCCTGAAATGCTTCTGAAAAAGCAGAATAGACCCACTAGGGCAAAACTGATCTTTTTGAGATTCTGACTGCACCAGCCTGATATGGACATATTTTGAACCAATCAAAATCAGTTTGGATCCTGGCAGACAAACTTTCTATTTTTAGAAAGTTTTGTCAGTATCTATTTCGAAAGAAACCCAAAAAAACCCAGAAAAAGTTACTATTTTTAGAAAACTTTCTAAAAATTGCAGTTTTTCTAAAAAGTAGGGATGAAAAACTAAGATCTGGGTTTTGTCGATTAGGTCGCTCTGAGTAGACCCAAATCGTCAGATTTTGGAAATTTTGAGTTTTTACCCCTCATGCAAGACATGCACACCCAAATTTTGACCTTTTTGACGGATTTAACAAGACTTTTTACTCATTTCTTCAAAGTGTCTAAGTGTAACAAAAATTTTAATTTTGGGGTACAACACAGCATCTACCATACTTGATACTCCATCAGTGACAAGTATACACATGGTTGACATTTTATCCAACCCTCCATCATCTATTCCTAGCCTATGATCACCATAATATGATATCACTCCAGAGACTGATTTTAATCGGTTCATGAATGAATCAATGCATGATCAGCTCAATGTGCAAACTACAGGACCAGTTATGGCAGACATTGAGCCCATTGTCACAATACTAGTTGCTACTTCAAAAGAGGCAGTGACAAGAGAGTTGATGGTTAATCCAGAAGCTCGTACCACCTCTCTTCCCCCTTGGTTGATATCTCCAGAAGAGCTTGACCTTGGAGAGATAGTCCCTCCAAAAGATAAAGGGAAGTGTTGGCATAACAACTAACACCTTTGGAGTAAGAGTTGCTACGAACAGCCTATGTACACTACGCAATGAGTGCTCTTCAAATTAGGAGGGGAAGCTCCCTCGTGCTTTACAAAAATACCTGCAAAGGGAAATAAACTAAACTAATTCCTGTCTTTTTGTTTCAGCTGTAGAGGTACAAGGCTTTCTTGAAAACTATATACGTTGCAGCTGAGAATTTTCTCTGGTTTCGCAAATTCACTAACTACAACTAAATTTAATAACCTAAATTCTATCCAGTTCCCTCAAGAAAACAGAGCATGAGAGAACGGAGCAAGGTTTTGACTATCTGACGATAAACGAATTTAGATTCTCTACATGAAGGCAAGGTGGTGCAACTATTATCACAATCTGAACAAGTCTATTAGGCACTAAACAGATTTAAGAATTTACTATGACAATCTTATGAAACCCTATGTGGCATAACACTTGATTATAATAGTAAAGACTCCACAAACAGATTTATCATCATAATCTTATGAAACCCTATGTGGCATAACACTTGATCATAACGGTAAAAGTTCACAAAACAGATTTATCATCACAATTGCATGAAACCCTATGTGGCATAACAATTGATCGTAATGATAAAGATGCACAAAAGAGATTTATCTAAACTATGGAAAGAATCCACTATCACAATCGCATGAAACCCTATGTGGCATAACAATTAACTGTAATAGCAAAGACGCATGAACAAATACCAAAAGGGCAATATTGAGGGCAAGGTAGGCGCAGCATATATTTCTCTCTCAAGCAAAAGTTAATTACAAATGAGCAAAGCTCTTATTTATATACATCAAGGTGTAGGGAACCCTAAAATCACCTTGTGTTAACTACAGTCTCGCAAATGCATGCAAGATTAATTATTAAACCCTAATGAAGTAAACTATACAGTTAACTGGAAAGCTACCATCAGTTAACCGGTACAAATAACCTAAATGGACCATGTGCAAGCATGCACGTCCTTAAAAGAGTTAGCTGGAAACCCTAACCCTAACTCTGTGTTGATAACTCCAAGGACGAGATAAGCATGTGTTAAGTCAGCAAGTAAACTCAAGGCTGAAAGTCGAGTTAAGCTGCTGCTCACGATTCAACCCTCGAAATTAAGCTGCAGGTTCCAAGCAGATCACTCCATGTCAGCTCGATCTAACACTTCGACCAAGAACTCATCGATCTCTCTGTCATCTGGCACTTTAACGCTGCTCAAAACAACAGTTTGTTTCTTTAGTTCTCTGCCACTTTCCGTAATTGTGTGCATACCATCTTTACATTCTTCAGTCGCCTTTCTGAAACTGGCTGCAATCACTGAAATATTCTCTAATTTAGGCGCCATAGGTTCACCTTCAAGGCTGTCACGAATTAGCTTCTCGAACTCCGCTTGAACTTTGTCCAACTCAACATACGTGCCATCTTCCAGAAGATAATGACACGGAATCTGAACCACGAAACCGCTGACAAGTGCAAGTACTCCAACCACATCATCCTTGAGTGAAAACAACTTAGTAGAGACCTCACATATTTCCATTCTGAGAAGGTGCTGCTCTCTCCAAGTAAAGACTTTCTCCTGATCCTCATCAATCTCCAAGGCATCGTATGCAACTGACAACTGAGATACTAGAACACGATCTTTCGCCAAATTCTCTGCAACCGCAATCTCAAGTGACTGAACACCCTGACGGAGTTTATGTGCATCACTCCTTAACTGATACAAATCTGCAAGAAGACGCCGACCAGCAGCAACTAAACTATCAATCCAGTTGTCCAAAAGTCTGCCATGACTGACTAACTGATCCAGTCTTCGTTGTTCTGCAGGTGTACTCTGAGGAAGAACAGATGCTCTACTCGGATTTCCGTGAACAAGATCAGAAATGTACTGGCGAAGTTGACTATTTTCAGCCTTGAGTAAGGCTTTATCCTCTCCATCCTTCGTGATTCGCTCTTCAAGATTATTAGTGACAATCTTAAGAAGAGTCACATTTGTCTCTCTAGTGGTCCTGCCAGATTAGCCTTAGTAAATGTAAAGTCACCAACTTCGACTTCATCTAAGCTTTTAACCTCTGGAGGAACAGCAACTTCGATAACAATCTCTAATTCTGGAGTCTTCTCGATATGCACCTGTTTCTTGATCTTCTTGTTCGACCTTCTCTGATAAGGTTCACCGAACTCAGACAAATCAAGGTTGTACAAAGGTTCACGCCTCTATCTTCCCAAAGACTTTTCGAGCCAACAAGACTGAACAATATTTTCAATTCTAGGAGAGACTGTCCCTGATGTATCAACCTGTGGTGGTTTGATCCTGCTTGAATTGGTGTCTCAGGCTCTGAATCTATGTCAATAGGTTGCATGTGAGGCGGACTAGGAGGTTCAACATGAGGCTCAGCCTGAATAACTGTCTCTACTGGAACCTCAGGAACATTCTCAATCTGTTTCTGCTTCCTCTTACCAGTAGCTCTTTTCCCCGTGTTTCCACTAAGTCTAACCCCTTCAGGAGGTATTATAATGGCTTTGACTTTGGGTCTTGCTCTAGAAGTAGAAGGCAACGAAGAGAAATCCTTTGGCGGCTCTGCTACAGGAACTGACTTTCGCATCCGTTTGCTCTCCAAGAACAACCTACTAGTCTTGATAACTGATCTGGAAACCTCTTCAATAGAAATATTCTCCTTAGCATACCAATCTGGCGAGCGAAGTGGCTGCCGAGCAACTTGATCCTTGACATATGAATTGAGAAGAACTTCTCCATCATCATCCAATAGACCATCAACATCTTTTGATAGGTAATCAGAGAGCTGACCGATAGTGAGTCTACAATAGTGACGATGACGAACCTTGAATTCATCTTCACAATTAGCCCAGAAATCTTCAAGTGCTGGCTTATGTGCAATCCTTCGCTCTAACCGATCTGCATAATGACCGAGAGGATCATAGGAACGCCTCTCAGTATAAGTCTTGAGTTTGAACCTTTCTATCTCAGTAGACATAAACCTGGCTTCTGTTGCCGCATTGCATGTGAAAATTCCCAATGTGAATGGAAAATTAGCTGCAGTCTTATGACGACTACGAAGAAAGAAATGAACATGCTGCATCTGTCTGAGGAACTCCATGAAAATGAGATTATCTGAAGGGTACCTTGGTAACATCAGGGGCTCTCCAACATATCCATAAACCTGGATGTATGTGAAAGTAGGGAACTGGATAAACCAATCTGCCCAAGTCTCCATTGCTGATTTGGCCTCGGCAGAAATATGAATGTGCATCTCGTCATCAAGATCTCTAACGGTTCTCATAGAAAAGTGATCATTCACTGCTCGGAAGTCTTGCTCGGATTGAGAAAACTCCAACTGAGGGTAATATTCGTGAACACGTTGAACACCGAGAGTGCCATTAGTTTTCAGATGCCTGAAGCTACCTTGAAATGCAACCAAGTAAACCAAGTAGGATATCATATGAAACTCATGATACTTGAGAAAGTTAGTAATTTGCTGATATAAGCAATCACTAATCAACATAGCCCAGTCAAAATGCTCTGTGTCTTCAAGAATTCTGGTAATCAGGTAAAACATCCAAGAATGGAAAGTGCTAGCGTCTGATTGACCAGTAACTCGGTTGAGTAAAGTTATCAAAACAGCAACTTCCTCTTTGAATTCACCACGACCAACCTTCTTAAGCATGTTAGTTTTCTGAACTGTCAGCCATTTCTGAGCTACCTTCCTCTGCGAAGGTTGATGATCAGCATCCCATATCTTCTCACAGGCCTCAAGAACCACAGTAAAGTTATCTGAACGAGGAGGAATAGCAAAACATTTTTCTATATCCTTCGGTTTGAGACTGCAAACAACTCTCCCGTCAACTGATTTGATTTGTCGTGAAGACGAGTCATAATGCTCAATGCAAGCAAGTACGAACTCAAGATCGAAAATAGTAACATGAATAGATGCCGCTGCCAGCAACCCAGAATGCTCAAGATTCCTCAACGAATTGCTGCTAACATTCTCCAAACTGCTCAGATTCACCACTGAATAAACATGATTCAGGTCCGTATCTGACGTTTTGATGAAATTATGTGTAAGAGCCGATTTGGCTTTGTAATCAATGAGATTGAACTGCATTTTGAAAATGGCGACTTTTGACTGTAAAGTCGAATATACTTGAAGAACTTTCTGAAAACCTCTGGACAAGGCTAAAAATAGCCTCTGACGAAAGAAATTTTCGAAGTTTTTCTGGAACATGGGTTTTGTGCACAACGGAATTCTTAACAAACCCAGATAGCTGAATCCTCGAAAAAACGTGTTTCAAGCCCACATGCAAAGAGATTTTCGGAAAAAAGCACAGAGCTTCAGAATGAAGGCTATGGGGCAATTTTCTCGAAAAAATCTAAGACGTGGGTTTTGCTGATGATGCTGAAATATGCGAACCCAGATGATCAGATTCTGAATATGTGTTGAATTTCTTTGACATGCGAAGAAAGTACCTAAGGTGAGAAATAGAAGAAATAAGACAGAAGATAGAAAGTTTTGCTTGTCTGCTTCTGAAAAATCTGCCAACTTCTTCTCTGGAACTCGATGAAACCTGCATGCAAAGAGAAAATAAAGTCTAGAATCGCCTTCCTCTGAACAATCTGAACTTGTTGCTATGAAGAATGCTGAATTCGGACACCTGTAGCACCTTTAACTTGCTGGTCGCTCAAGAAGAATATGAACTTCAGAGCTAAAGATGATGAAATAATGGACGCCATTGCTGAAATATATAGATTTTCATCATTGAAATTCGCATAAGGCAAGGAATCCATGAAAACTGCGCTTGGCTTCTGATTGGACCTCATTCCAGTTAACTGAAACTCGAATATGCTAAATAAATCACCATGCATTAGGGTTTCCCTTTCAAGTCTTCAGTTAACAATTTCATGTGACTTTGACTTCAGTTAGCACTTCATATTAAGTTCGCCATCCTTCACACTTGCTTTAGATTCACAAATTTAAACTAAGGCGTCCCTTTTGATAACTAAAGTTAGCCATAAGAAACTCGCCATATTCATGCAATAAACATTCTAAAAATAGCGACCCTTTTCAATCTTCAGTTGGCCTTCAAGAAGTGCGCCAACTTCACACTTATGCTTCAATTTAATTCTAAAAATAACAACCCTTTTGGAACTTCAGTTGTCATTCCTTGTAAAGGGCGTAGCTTCACTAATTAATGCTTCATCAAAAATATCTAAACATGGCGACCCTTTTGGAACTTGAGTTGTCATTCCTTAGAAAGTGCGTAACTTCACTAACTTATGCTTCATCATTCAAACCTAAATATGGCGACCCTTTTGATAAGTTCAGTTAACACAAAAATGCGCCATACTTCACAAATTAATGCTTCATCACTCATGCCGTCCCTTTTAGAACTTCAGTTGACACTCAATGAAGCGCCATCTTCACTAAAACTTCACAATTGCAACCAAATTCGCCATGCATGTGAACTCCAGTTGACATTCACTGATAATCTTCAGTTAAGTCGACATGCAACCAAGTTAACTCAACATGCAAGATAGTTAACTGAACATGCAAACTAGTTAACTCGACATGCGAACTGAAAGATCACTCCACATGCCAATATATGAACTGAAGATGACAACCCAGAAAACGTTTAGTCTAACTGCAGTCAGAACTCCAGTTAAGGCGTCCATTCAACTCACTTTCGAAAATTCAACTTTGAACTCTTAAGGCGAATTCCAGACTTAGCCAAATTTCATGAAAATTTAGGCTTAAACCTCTGCCGGGACCTCTGTTCATCCTCTAACACTGGTTGACTGACTTCTCCGATTGGCTGGTTGACAGGTGCATTGCAGGATGAAGTAAAAACTGATCAAAAGATATCTTGAGACTACAGACCATAAAACTGTCATCTGAAGGCTCAAAAATCCAAGCGCCCTTTTCAAAAGCTGCGCTTTTCCTCAGACTTAGTCAAATTTTGACTTCCGCATTTCGTACGAAGGGAAAAAAAAATCCTTCATAACTTTCATTTTATCAACTTTCAGGACTGGATCTTAGGTTCACTGCGGAGCTAACCTCCTTCTGCATGACAGCTGCAAAGACACATTTCTCCAGAAAACATCATCTAAGGGGTGAAAAACAAGGGCGCCTTTTTGAGAAACTGCTCTTTTCATTCCAGACTTGGCCATTTCTGGAAACGACTAAAATATCATAAAAACTCCGACTGCAAGCTGCTGAGTCATCCTCTGAACTGACAGAGACAGGCAACGGAAAGCTGAACGTAACATGGACACATTGAATATCTGAAACCATAAAAAAGAAAGCATTAAAGGCCTGAAAAGCTTAGGTGCCTTTCTCAAAATGTGCTCTTTTGCTTTTTCCTCTGATATTCTGACTAAGATTTGACCCTACGTTCGACCTCAGGTTCAGGCACTTCAGCAACTCAGATTCACCCACTGACGGATGCGTCGCGAAGCTCGAACAAAAGTGAGACAAACATCTTGGGTGGCATTTAGCCAAAAATCTTCATTTGGCACCTCAAAAAGATGGGCGCCATTTCCAAAAGCTGCGCTTTTTACCAGTGTTAGCCAATTCTCGTTTTCCTCTCGTTTTGCGCTGTATCCACCACAACTTGCTCGAAACAGGTCTGTTTGACAGGCTTGATAGCTCACTGCGAAGCTGACGTGATGCCGGACGAATGTCTGCTGGAGGTGATAAACCCTAAAAATAGGATCTGGGCCCCTAAAAGATAGGGCGCCCATTTGAGAATGTGCTCCCTTCTCCAGAGAGAATTTTGGCAATTTCCGTTCAGATTTTCATTTTTCTCAAATCTCTTCAGTAACAGGTTGACATGACACTGACACCAACTCCATATTTGAAAAACCCCAAAACGACCTTCTGACATCACTTTAACAGGATTAAGACTCAATTAAGCAAAATTCCTTAGTGAAGCAAAAATTTTGGTTTTGGGTACAACAGGAAGAAAAAGGAAAAAGTGTACTCGCGGCTGAATGTTGACAAAACTGGTCATAAGTATGTAGAAATTGGCATACCACCTCACGAAGGAGACATCAACATGGAGGATTACACAGTGACAAGGGTCCAGCTTGGCAAAGTTACAAATGAAAGTGCAAAAGCAGATGTGCAGGTGACTTTGGATATCCTGGCTGGAAGACTGGATAAAATGGAGTAAGCTCGTAATATGTACAAACAGAGGGCAGAGCATTATGCCACTATTGTGAGGAGATTTGCAGGATCTACAAGTAATGCACAACTGTTAGCAATGGTAAGTGTTGAGGACCCAGCTGTCAAGAAAGTTGAGAAGTTTGCTTCCAAAGGCAGGGTGTTGTATGATTTCGTCAAAAAGATCATAGAACACGGTTCTCAGATTATAATTGCTACGGATGAGAAAGCTACTCTAATAGCCAAGCTCAAAACAGAGCTTGATAAGCAGGAGAGTGCACTTTCCCAAGAGCACAGAGAAATGGAAAAATGCCTGTTGTGGTGGTCACAAATGAAACAGGCAAAGCTCAATAAATTGGTGGAAGCCGGGGTGATTCCCGACAAAGGAAAATACATAGAGGTAAGAGAATCTTTGAAGCACCGTATTCATGTGTTTGAGTCTCTTACAAAAGATCTCCACCAAATACAGGAAGATGTCGAAGGGCATTGTGTGATTCTTGAAAGAGGAATCAAGGAGTTACTAGGGCAGCTTCTTGACGAGAATCGTATCTTCCTGCCGGCCACAGAACTATCCCAGATTTTCTGAAGAAACCCCTGTTCTTACCGATCTCTGAAACTGTTTGTTTTTTTGCTTGTTTTTGACGTTTTTGGTTTTTTTTTGGTGTTTTTGCATGAATAAATGAAAGATGCGATTTTGGAAGGAAAATGATATAAAAATCTCTAACAAATATAATGAGTCCAGATCTAACATAAAAAGCCTCTGAAAACCACAGCTAATGATTGTATTATTTTTCATAGCTATTACAATGATAGATCTCTGTCATGCAGTTAAGATAAGACAAAAATATGAGATTGAAACCTGATTTGCAGCAAGCTGAAACATCATAGGAATGGTACGGCCTTCATGGATTTCAACTTCTCCCTCCGTCAGATGCAAGAAGAATGATCCAGAGGTGTAGGCGCCAACTAGGTTGAAGCCAAAAGATCAAAAAAAGAAGGCGATTTGCCCTAAACAAAAAAGTACGGCCTTTTTGAGATGGTACGGCCTACAGCATGAGATGTACGGCTTTGTAGCAGCAGCAAGCAAATAAATAAGTACGGCCCTTATTGAAGTCTCCAGATCTCAGGACAATAGGCGCATTAACTGAAGAATCTCTGCTGGATGAATCCCACACTGAAAACCTTGAATATATTTTTAACTGTGTAGCTCTATGATAACTTCTGGATGAAGATATCTCTCTGAAAGCAATAGATCAGCTGGTATTTCATAGCCTCTGAACTGCAACACTGAAGATGGCTCGTTCTCCAATGCCTATAGACAATTGAAACCCTAGGTTCATTCTCCGGAAGAAGACTTGATCAAAAATTGATTTCATAACATAATTAGCTCAAATCCCAATGAAAACCCTTATATCCATCAAAAGTTCGACTTTTCTCAAAAAGGCATCATTTAAATAAATTCGAACTTTTCTTTTTTAATTTTTCAATAGTTTTCGAAAGCACTTTTAATCATAAAATATAATTAAAAAGTGGCCCCCCTCAATGATGGTCGACCCCTTCAGCAAATCACTCAAGTTATAATATTTAATAATATTATAACTTTATAATATAAGCTCCAGATAATTAATATTTAATTTGACAATTAAAATATTAATATCTCCCTCAAAATATATCCGATTCACGAATCGTCTGAAGTTGGTGAAGAAGTGATTGATTCTGCTCATGACCAAACAATACTGCTAAAAATAGCAGGGGTGCTCCGCTGAATGCCAAATACTGCTAAAAATAGCAAGTTAGGCAAAAGACATCTGAATGAGGCCGAACAAAAGCCAACTGGTAAATTCTGACAATCTGAAGTCAAGCCAAGCTCCATCAAGACCCTCTATCCATCCTATCAGCCTACGAGGGTCGCATAATAGGCTAATCATAAGCTCTGAGAGATGTCAACTAGAAGGGGACATGACATCTTCAAAGAAGCCATCATGAAGTTGATTGACAGTACAGACTTTCAGAAGCCTCTATGGATGTCATTTGTGATACAAGGCTTACATTGGATAACCTTAAAACGCATCTTGATAGGTGCAAGAGGTTCACTCATCTACCATGAGATCGATTACGAGGATTCACACCATTGTGGATTACACCGTTGGTCCGGATGAGAAGTTCACGTAGGAAACCAGGATGAAGTATGAAGACTTCCGCGCCCAAGCAAAGAACCATGAAGATTCCTGATTTCCTAGTGTTCAACTGTTTGATGCTTTCCCGTATGCATCTTGTAAATAGTTTTTGACATTTTAAATGTCATTTTTCGAAATGTAATTACACCAAATCTGAGATGTAATTTTTTGAAAACAAATTACACTTTGACTTTGGTCAAAGTTAGGTGAGATTTTCCTTAATTAGCTCACCTAACTTTCCTAATTTTGCTCCTTTCATTTCCTAGATTTGCTCATCCCTCTCCTCTATATATACGAGGGATTTCTATTGTATTAGCTATCCTTTAGTTTTTGCAACGAAGTGCTGCTCAATTTGCAACAAATTGTGAAACTTTGTGTTCATGTTTTGTGAATCTAAATCTGATCAATAAAGGAAGAAGTTGCATACCAGACTTTGCATTGGATCAATTGTCTCTTGAATTTGATTGAGATTGGTGGTGAATAATTTATGAAATCTGAAGGACTTCATGTGATTCTTGTGGACTTTGTGTCACATTTCTAACTTGAATTTGTGTTTATGTTTTGATGCTTTTGGTTGAAGGATCTACAAGACTTTGAGCTTGTAATCTCTCATGTTGTTCAAATGAATTGCTGCATATAAGAAGACTTTGTGTTTCTAATGCGACAAACTCTATTGTTCTCACAGATCTACAGTTGAAAAGACTACGAAACAACTTTGTGCCTTCGTGAGCCTTACTTGTTTCCATTTTACTTTTGTTATAATCTTATCTGATATCTCTAAGTTGTGCTTTGTCAAGATAGGGAATCGGTTGTACTGCTTTTGGGAAGTTTCTAGTATTGTGAATCAAGAACGTTTTCAGCTGTGAAGCAATACACACATCTTCTTTGAAAAAAGAGAGAATGATGAATGCAACATGCACCCCCCACTTCGTAAATACTGTGAATATTCTGTAAATACTCTAGTTGGTTTCTAATTGTAAGAAGGGCGCCTCCCCTTGCTGAGAGGAGAGATTGAATCTCACATAGCTGTGGCTGAAGTCCTAGTTGTGTAATTTGTTGAAAGTTGATTACACGATTTTCACCCAACAAAACCCACGACTCAGAATATGTAACAATTTTTCAGTCAACACATAGGAATCTTCAACGCAGGGGTTTGAATAGATGCTACGTCACTCAATGGTGTCTAACAAGATATGGAAGGCGGCTAGCTAGTAGCAAACAATATGACCACTGAAACTCACGCCTAGGCTAAAGTTTGAAGTCACCAAGTTGAGTGTATTAATCACCACGGCTAGTATTGCAAACCCTGGTTATGGCATCCAACTTGCTTGGCAACATGTGCAAGCAAATACTCTACCAATTCTTCTAAATCCTCTGTAGTTTCCTTCTGAAAACAATGACCAAGTCACCTGCAAGTTCTTCATAAATCTCAAAATCCCAAATGTGAAGTTCTCCTGTAAATTCAAAACCAACTCTAATAGCACAATGTACAACCCCTGAAGTAGAGTTGTCTGCAAGCTGGCTTGGGAGATCTTTCACTCTTATACCAAGTTGTTCCCCATGAGGGTTTTTGTCCTTGATGAAGCTGAGTATTTCCAGGCTCTCCAGTCCTCCTTCAAAACCCTTAGCAAAATATTCTTCTTCAACATGAGTAATCCAAAATGAGCTCCAAATGCCTTTTTTATAATTCCCAAACTCCATGCCCAATTTGCATTTGAATTTCATTTCATTTAATTTACTTTTCTCACCTTATAACCCCCTTTTCAATTGGCACTTAACTTTATATTATAAAGTGCACTTTAAAAATCACTTATATCCCCTTTTATTATAAAGTCCTTTTAATTTATTAATAACGTATAAAGTTAAATTATTTAATTTAACTTTATTATTTAACATTATTAATTATTAACACCTTGGACCATAATCACGCCAAGATAGAATGAGGATATAAATATGCCATCATGCCCAAAATAGTAACTCTACCATTGACCATACCGGAGACCCCAGTGACTTACTATAAATAGTAAGTATGGTCCAATCACCTGAATGAGCCTCAGAAAACACACTATGAGAACCCCCTGTATCTTTGAGCTAGGAAAACCACTGACTGAGCTCAAAAGGGTTGACTGAATGAGTCTACAAACGCCTACAAAGGGCCCCCTAACCACCTTGTTAGTCCATGGGGACCAAGTGAAGGACTAACCTCTTCAAAAGATACTAGCCTAGGAAAAGGGGACATTACACATGCTAAGGGAGACCATACAGTCATAAGGAGAGGCAAAGGAAATTTCTAATGAGACTATTGACTATTCCACATGTCAGGTCAACAGTTTGGCATATAAGTATTAAGTTTTAATTGATGATTTAATTGCTGTATATAATTTCTAAGAATAATATTCTGTAACAACAATACTCAAAATGATCTCTTGACCTTGAATTTTACCAAAAAAGGATGATGGCATCATTGCTGGAGCTCGTCACCTAGAGCAGACCGAGGCCTGCATGAGGCTGTTCTCTCTTTGCATGTGCTCGATTGTTTCTGGGTGTCATGCTTGGTGTCTGAGTAGGTGCTATATGGGGCTAGAGCGGTTGAAGAGTGGGCTAGAGCGGTTGAAGAGTGTGGGGTTGGGAGTTTTGGCTAATGGCAGGGGCTGTGGTCAGTTTTTATCTCTTGGTTGTTGCGTGTAAAGTTGTGGTGTTTGTTCTTTTGGCTCTCCTCTATTTGTGGCGTTCGTAGTGTGGGATTTGGTTATTGTGCGGGGTCTTGGTGTTGGGGTTAAAGGGTGTTTTGCTCTCTCGGTTATGGCTCCAGGGGAGACATCGATGGTCAAATCCCCTTTGGATTTTCGTGCTGCATTTGGGGCTTCCTCTCCAAATCAGTCTTCGAGGATTCTTGATAATAAGTTGTTTTCAAATGATTCAGGAAATGGAGGATTTGTGCTGTTTGGAGGTTCTCGTATCCTGAAGACAAATGGATGCCTCAAACGTACCAAAGATAGGCCGGTGCTGGTTATTCAACCAAAACCGATTGTGGAAGATATTGAGTATTATTTGAAGCATGCTTTGCTCTGCAAATTCTTGGGAATGAGGGTTTCAATCCAATTTTTGGAGTCGTGGGCTCACCTGACATGGTCCCTGGAGGGTGAGATGGCAATAATGTTATTGGCAAATAGTTACTTCATGGTGACTTTTAATTGCATGGCGGATGAAATATTCCCCTTATATTTTTTTCCAATTTTGAACACACAAAATCCAGCACAACACCACTGATTAGCGTTAGCTTCCAAAAGATAATCAGCTTGAAAGGAACCTTCACCAAGAATGTTCACCAAGGTCCTATTAAAGGCGAGGTGATAGCATATGGTGATGGGATCGTTAGCAACAACTGAATTGAATTACAAAGCTGGAAATGAAGAGCAGGCGGTGATCCGACCATAAAACTTCCGCACTGCCACTTTTTTAGTGGGGGGAAATTATTACAATAAAGAGCAAATCATCCGCTAACAGCAGGCATCCACTTAAGCAGTGGGGATTCTCCACTTATTCAGTGAGTGAAATAAGAGAGTTACAACTGAAATTATGCTAATGATAGAAAGCTGATACAGTACTACTGTAACCAGCATTTACAATGAGCTATTACAATGAATTTCATTAGAAATCTGCTCCAAATCAGCTGCAATGTCAAAATTATATCTCTCTTTACAAAATGTGAATAGAAGACCAAGAAAGATATCATGAAATTGGAAATAGCTAAGTCTGATATGAAATACCTGCAAACTAAAGTTTAGACCAGCAAGCAATACAATCTCAAAATGCTTATTTCTTTCACAATATCCCTCCAATGCACTCCAAACTCAAGACAATCACTTATTGAAGCATGACGACCAGCACACATGAGATAAACAATGCAAGGAAGCCACCAAATGGGAGGCACAAATCCCAATGAACACCCAAAGGAGATGGTATGGCCCTAGGAAGAAGGGCGACCTCTCTAGTAAATTGAAGACTCCACAATATACTCTGGAAACTTGCACATAGGGGCGCCTCAAGCATAGAAATCAATGGGGAAAATACCCATAACTGAAATAAAATCACACAATGAGTTATGATTGAAAATCTTCTTCAGCCATACAAAAACCAGCAAACATAAAACTGATAAAATCATCAAAATTCCAACTGTGAAGCTCAATTTGCTTGTCTGTGTGAGAAGCAGTCTCAATTCCAACTAGGTGTTATCTTTCAAACACGAAATTGAATCTTGCTAGGAGGTATGCATTCCTCGAAGCCATAAGCCTAGAGCCATTTCGACAACAATTCGATGTAGTAAACAATGGATGAAGAATGAGTGAGCAAAGGCCTGCATTTAAAGAGTTTGAGGTGACTCCTCAGCTTCCTCCAGAAGGGATGCCTCCTTACTTGTTGGAAATAATTTAATTTTTTAATTCACCTTTTCTCTTCTTTTTGGCATCCAAGTTCCTTGGGAAATAATAACTTTTGAAAGATTATTATTTATCTTCTAAGTGGCATCCAATTCCCAAGAATAATCAACCTTAGAAATATTAAATGAACCCCCTGATGAGGCGTCCACCCTCAAGGTCCAAGGGGTCATAAACACATTATAATAATTAAATGATTTAAATAAATCATTTCTTTAAAAATGCACCTCAGAAAGCCAAATCCAGAAATACTCAACTGCTCAGCCTGAAGAAGAAAGCTCTTTGTGCTGCTACCAACCGGAACATTGCTAAAAATAGAACTTACTAAAAATAGTAAATTCTAATAAGTTGCCCAATTCTCTTGCATGTTATATCATTGCGAAGCTCTCTGAAAACCCAGAAAGAATCCACAGACCAAAACTCGAAACTCCAATGTGCAAGCTAAAAATAATAAGTTCCGGGGAAGGTTGTCAGATGGAGATGCATGTTACACCATTCCGAAGCTCTCCAAAAACCCAGAAAACTCCACCAGACATGCATCAAAATCTCTTACATGCAAACCTTCAAAAATGCTTCAGAAATATCCTATAAAATAGGGAACCCTAATTTTACCTCTAATGAGCTTACAGGCTTCCGAAAATAGGCTACTAGTCACAAAAGAGCGAATGGCTAAAATGGGGACATTACAGCGGATCAAAATAGGGTTTTTGAAGGTGGGCCTTATTTCCACAACTAGATCGGTTTATTTATTAAACCCTGGCATGCGGGTTTTGATCCTTCGGAGGAGCTTCCGTATCGGGTTCCAGTGTGGGTACATCTCCCTAGATTTGCAGTTGAATATTGGTGCAATGACATCTTGCATAGGGTTACATCGCTATTGGGGAAACCAGTGGTTCCTTCGCAACAAACTTAGGATAGAAAGGTAATGACATTTGCTCGTATTTGTGTTGAGATGGATTTAAATAACCCTCTTCCAGATTCTTTGGAAATTCGTGTGGACTCATATTCATGGGTGCAACTGTAATGTCCCCATTATTTCGCGAGCATCTGAGTCATTGGATTAGCCTATTATGTTGATCCTCGTAGGCTAGTGGTTCTGGATAGAGGGTCACTTGAACGGGCACTTGGTCGGTTAAAGGCAGTATTGGTATTCGGAGTGTGGTGACGTGGTGAATTTGCGCGTTTGGCGCATAATTGGAGCTTAAGATATTGATCATCACCATTTATTTCACTTACTCAGGCTTGGGGACCATGTGTCTATTTGTTAAAGGGGTCACTTTATATTTTGCAGTTACTATTCACTGATAAAGTGAAAAAAGAAATAACTTAAGTGAATAGTGTTTTTTTTAATGAATAGTGTTTCAATGTAAAATTATAAAGGGAGAAGAGAAAGTTCGAACTTCATTATGCTATGAGTTATTTTGTTGAATGAAGTTTGAAGTGTGGAGTTTGTGGAAGAGAGAAACTAGGGTTTCTCAATTTCAGTAGTGGGTAAGCCTGGTTTGGGCTTGTAGTTAGAATTTAGGGCATCTTGAAGGTGTGAAAGACCACCCTAAAGTGCTGGTTTTTCTTGTTGCTGCATTTTGGAGCTTGGAATTGCTGATAACAAGTTGTTGGAGGCATCTTTCAGAAGGATACTTGCTGCTAGTGACGCCATTCGCCATCCAGAGGTATTTATTTGCATTTTATGAAGACTTTGGAGCTGATTTTTAACAGCTACAGCCAACCACACTTTTTAAGGGTTTGATTTGCTCAAAGAAATAAATACGCCTTTCTTTGGTGGCTGATTTCACTCCTAAAGTGGGCCCTTGTCAATAGAAGACATTCCATCAAGAAATTGGTAGGAGAAACTTGTATTTAATTTTGTATGAGCATTTGCATGGGCGCGGGTACTGTAGCAGTCACTATTCACAGTGAAGTTTGGCTGTAAGTAAAATTAAGACATAAGATGTATTGTCTCTCGAATTTGATGCAAGTTGTCTATTCCATGTAAGCTCTTATATCATGTAGAATGCATCTTGAATAGCATTTCGAATCTTGCTCAAGTATCTCTTGAATTGTATGCAAGCAGCCCATTTATGTATTCTCTTTGTAATGAAGAAGGTCTCTTAATTATGAAATTGAGTTCATTGCTTGAGTATCATTGGCGTTTAGTTTATTTGTGAGTTCATATTGCATGTATATGCTTGTTACATTCATGAGTATCATTGGCATCAAACATCAAAACACGAAAAGACATTAAGAATCAAACACACAAAACACAAATCAAACCTACAAAGAAGAGAAATTCCAGAATTAAATTGAGGGTTTGAGTCAAATCCAGTTTGGTTCATCACAGTGGTATCAGAGCATATCGCTACAGTGGTAGCACAGTGGTAGCACAGTGGATCACCGGAGTGTGGTTCATCACAGCAACAGCTTGATTATGAGACATTTATTTTTCGTTGTCGGCTATGTTATGAATATGGCCATCTGCAGAGAAGATACTCGAAGTCTAAATCTTTTGATTCTCAGGCTACTCAACCTCCCCGCAATCCTCCTAAGATTGACAAAGGCAAGGACCCCATTCTTGGGGAGGATGTTGGAGCAGAGGGTTTTATTCTTGTAAAGGCTCATAATAGGAATTGGGTTCAAAAGAGGACTCTTAAGGAGCGTCAGGAAGGAGATACTTTTAATAGATTTGAGGTTTTGGATGATCTTAGTCAGCAGGAGGTGAATTTGGGTATGATGTTTATGGATCAAGGTGTTTCAGAAGGGGTTCAAGAAGGAATTATTCCAAATCACAACCAAACTTCTCAAGAGACTAGTGCTTTGCAAATGGAAACAGATTTGAGTTTGGTGGTTCATGGGAGGTCCGAGCCTCTTGTGGATACAAAGATGGGGGAGGGAGAGATCTCTATTCCAGTGGTGAAAGTGGGGTCTTATTCGGTTAAAGGCAGCAAGGCTTCTCCTTCGTTGGGAATTCTTCAGAAAGACCCAAAGAAAGGGGTTGCTGAGAAGTCTTTCAAAGTTGAGAGAAAGAAAGACTTGGAAAAGATAAAGATGATGGGGGAGACTTTGGTGGAGTTTGGATCTGTTAAGACCTTGGATTCCCATTTTTCTAACCCTCCAAAATGATCGTTCTCTCTTGGAATGTAATGAGCTTGAACAATGGCCCTCGACAAAATGTTGTTCGTGATTTGGTGAGAATTCATTCTCCTAATGTCCTTTTTTTACAGGAGACTCAGTTAACTGTTGATAGTATGATTGGTTTGTTGCCAAAGTTGTGGGGGCGGGGTGGGTGCCAGTGTATTGGGGCTCATGGTAGCACAGGGGGTGTGGCTTGCCTGTGGAACCCATTGAAGATTCGTCCTCTTTGGTGAATGTCCTCCAAGTCTTCCATCTCTGTGGTTGCTTCAAGTTTGGACTCGGGGGAAACTATTCTACTTTCAAACATCTATGCGCCGACTAATTTTCCTGGTAAGAAGTCTTTATGGTCTCATATTAATTTCATTCAGAGCCTTGCTCCTTTTTTCCCGTGGATTATTGTGGGTGATTTCAATGCCATTATTGAGTTGGATGAGAAGAAGGGCGGCATTGCAAGATTGGAGCCCTTTGCTTTCCTTCTTCGTGATAACATATCTAACTTGAATCTGGTTGACATTAAGCCCCGTAATGGTCAGTTTACTTGGAACAATAGGAGAATGGGAGAGAACTGTATTGCTGAGAGACTTGACACGTTCTTGGTTTTTTGCTTCTGGGTTGGAGGATTGTGGACTACTTGCTCTGAGATTTTGGACTGGAGGGGCTCAGATCACTAGCCTATTAAGTTATCTGCTACTTCGGCATGTGTTTCTCGGTCCCCCTCTTTCAAGTTCCAACTTATGTGGTTAAGAGATTCTTCTTTGCAGGAGTATGTGGCTGAATGGTGGCGGAGGGGAAGACCCACTTATGGTACTGCTATGTATGCTTTCTCCAAACTGCTGCAATATGTGAAATATCAACTCAAAAGGTGGAACAGGCAGTGTTTTGGAAATATTTTCCTTGCTAAGGCTGCTGCTCAAGCTGACTTGGATGTCATCACTTAGGAGATAAGGGAGTTTGGTCTTTTTGAGGATTTACTCAGGGAGGAGGCAAGGGCTTTGAAAGCTTTGGAAGAGTGTGAGCTGCGCGAGGAAATTTATTGAAAACAAAAGGCTTGTGTTGAGTGGCTACAAGAGGGAGGCATAAACACTGCTTTCTTCTTCAATTCAGTGAAAGCTAGGAGACATGGTAATTCTATGCCTGTTCTTGTGAATGACAGGGGGGAGCATTTATCTTTTTTGTAGGATATGTCTAGAGAAGCTTTGCAGTACTTTGCTTCATTATTTAGAGAGGATTCTCAGGATGGTTTGGCGGAAGAAAATCATGTTTTGTCTTGTATCCCCTCTTTGGTTACTGGGGAAATGAGTGAGCATCTTTTGGGCTATATCTCACTAGAGGAATTGGAGTCTATTGTTTTCCAGATGAAGAAAGGGGAAGCCCTGGTTCCTGATGGCTTTCCGGTTGAATTTTATCAAGAGTTTTGGGATATCATTAAGCTTGACCTTTTGGAGGTGGTTCGTGAGTCTCAAAGGAATAAGCAGATGTTGTGGGCTTTGAACTCTACATTTCTTTCTCTCATTCCCCAATGTGAGGGGGCGGATCGTCTAAGTCAATTTCGACCTATTTCCCTTTGTAATGTGGTTTATAAAATCATTTCCAAGTTGATTGTTGAAAGGCTGAAGCGATGGCTTGGAGGGCTTATTTCTGAGGAATAGAGTGGTTTTGTGGAGGATCGGAAGATTTTGGATGAGGTGGTCATTGCTACTGAAACCATTCATTCTATGGCTTCCTCGAAAGAAAAAACTATTTTCATCAAGCTAGATATGGAAAAGGCCTATGATAGAGTTAAGTGGTCCTTCTTGTGAAAAACTCTTACTGCTTTTGGTTTTGTTGAGGAGTGGGTCCGATGGATTAGGTGTTGTGTTACTTCCACTTCTTTCTCGGTGTTGATAAATGGTGAGCCTTCTCTTTTTAGTGCTTCTAGATGCCTTCGTTAAGGGGATCCTCTTTCTCCGTATTTATTTATTCTTCTTGCTGAAGGCCTGAGGAGACTAGTGAAACGTAATGTGGAGTTGGGTCTTATCCAAGGATGGGGATGGGGAAACAGTCAGCCTCCTCAATATCACTTGCAATTTGTGGATGATATAGCCTTGATGGGTATGGCTAAGATTAGCGAAGCTACGAATTCGCGCAAGGCTTTGGATATCTATCTTGTTGCTTCTGGTCAAAGGATTAATGAAGATAAATCCTCCATTTTCTTCTTCAATACTCCGAGGCTTATTCAGCAAAGGATTGCTCGTGTGTTGAGGTTTCAAATTGGTTCTCTCCCTTTAACTTATCTTGGCATTCCTATCTCTTCTGGTAGTCTTCCCAAGGAGTCTTGGTAGAATATTTTGGACAAGTTTCGTACGAAGGTTAATCATTGGACTCATAGATGGCTGTCCTTTGCTGGATGTGTTCAGCTGCCTAAAACTGTGGTGCAGACTCTTCCTATTTACAGGTGCATGCTTCAGGTGGCTTCGGTTGGGTTTGTGAAGGATTTGGATGCTTTGGCTAGACAGTTCTTATGGGCGGGTAGCTTATCCTCTTCTAAGTGGAGCCTGGTGAATTGGGATATTGTGTGTAGCCTGAAGTCGACTTGGTCTGGGTTGGTGTTGGCAACAAAGCTTTATTGGAGGTGGTGTGTGGAGCAGGATTATATCTGGGCTAGGATTTTATCTCACAAGTACCTTCTGGGGTTTTTGAAGGAGGAGCTCCCCAGGTATCCTCTAGTGGGGAAAGGTTTTGTGATTTGGGGAACGCTTAAGAAAGGGGTTGCACTGATCAAGGAGGGCTTGTTCTGGATATGTAATAGGGGGGTTGAGGCTCTCTTTTGGTCTGATTCTTGGGATGGTTTTTCCTCCATTTTCTGCCAGTATCCTAATTTGTTGAACCTTTTCCAGTGCTTCTTGGAGGCTGGTTTGTCAAGGGTGATTGATTTTAAGACTTCTTATCCATGTGGGCAGATGGAGGTGGTTAGGTGGAAGGATCCTTGCGATTGGCCTGTTGTCGGGTTGGAGGAGGATTGTGCTGAGCTTCAAAATATTTTGGCTAGTAGATACTGCAGTTCCCTTAGGGATAAAGATATTCTGGCTTGGAGCTCGAATCCTAAGGGTGCTTTCACTGTGGCAAGTGGGTATCAGGAGTTGTTTCGTTAGTTTGGTGGGGTGGAGGTCCCTTGGTGGAAACATGTGTGGAACAAGTTTTCATGGCCAAAGTGTAATTGTTTTGTGTGTACTCTGGCTTGGAATAGATGTTTGACTTGGGATAATCTTCGGAAGCATGGATTCCATGGTCCCTCTATTTGTGTTCTGTGTGGCTATAGTGAGGAGGATTCTTCCCATTTGTTTTTTTGCTGTTCATATTCTATGCTACTCTGACATTTATGGTGGGGTGTTTGGAAACATCCATGTGTTCATGCTTCTTCCCTGGTTGAGTTCTGGAGCTGTATGGGAAGAACCCCTTCCCAGGCCTCTTTCCTCCAGATTGTGTGGTGCATTGATCCTACATTCATCCTTTGGAAAATTTGGTTGGAAAGGAATCGTTGGATTTTTTGTGGGGATAGGATGATGGTTCAACAGGTTTGGCACAAAATTGTTGGTATGATCCAAGAGACGGTGGAAGCCAAATGTGATGTGGCGTATCCGTTGGAAAGGAGTGATGATGAGATTGTGAATAGATTGGGCTTGCAGGGGTTGACTTCGTTCTCTGCTTGTGTTAGAAGAGGTAGGCGGGCTAAAAAGAAGGTTCAAAGGGTTGGAAGATGGTTGCCTCCTCCGACGGAGTTTCTAAAGATCAATACGGATGGTTCCTCTAGGGGTAATCCTGGGCCTGCAGGGATTGATGGAGTTGGAAGAGATTGTTCTGGATTGGTTATTTTCTTTTTCTCCATCCATAAAGGGCAGCAATCTAACAACTTTATGGAGGGGTTGGCAATTCTCTGGGCTATCAAGCGTGCTTGTGCCTTGGTTGGCATAGGATTATCTGTGAATCTGACTCATAGATTATTGTTAATATGTTGCACGAGCAAGAGGTGGCTGAGGTTAATTGGCAGCTTGCGTTGGTGGTTCAACAGATTTTGCAAATGTGCTCAATGTTGGAAGTGGTGTCTTTTGCCCACATTCTACATGAATGGAATAGGGTTGCTGACTGTTTGGCTAAGCGGGCTTCGGAGCATGCGGATGATTGGAAGGTTGAGGGGTGGGGACAGTTGTCCCCTGATTATTGTCATGAACTAGAGAAGGTCATTGCTGATGATATGGAGGGATGAGGTGTTGGTGGCTGTTTGGATGGTGGTTTTTGTCCTGGATGGTTGTTTTGGTGCTTTCTTTCTTTCTTGGGAGCCTACGGGTTCCCTAATCCCTTTGTATTGTTAATTTCTTGATTTCAATAAAGTTTTTACCCCTTTTTTTAGAAAAACAACAATACTCAGAATTATAGAAAATTATTTGATGATTACATTATGCAATGGTTTTTGGTATAAATGAATTGTTATCAATATTGGAATTGGGGATTCAATGGAAGTTCACATCACAGTCATTATAAGAACAGGTTGAAGATGTTAGTAGTATGTGTATTGTCACTTCATGCATTAGTTTGAGAAATAGTTTGAAAATCCTCAAATAATTGTGGAACACAAACCCTGAGGTTTTTTCTTATTCACAGGCTCAAGTCCAATCAGTGGATCTTTCTGCACAAACTTACTGGGTTCCTGATTTAAGTGCAACAGAATATCTCAATTATGGTGCTGGAGCAAGTGAGGTGAGAATGTAAATTATCTTCCTGATTTTTATTATTATTGTAATATTACAGAAGTATTCATGTCAAACTCATTTGGCAGGTTGAGATTGATCTCCTTTCAGGAGCAACTACAATTCTTCAGACAGATATCATCTATGACTGTGGAAGAAGCTTGAATCCTGCTGTGGACCTTGGACAGGTTGGGTAAATGGATGTTGAATTATTCTGATTCAAGTACTGTTAAACTGTCTCCTTTGTCTGAAATTTGAATAAACTTTGTCTGTGCTGTGTTTTAAATTATATGTGCCTGCAATGAACAAATTTGGAGTAGCCTGTGCAGAATTCTGATCATATGTTAATGACGACAAATTTGCCTAGCGCAAAAGTTGTCACTGAAAAATCCTCTTGCTTTTAAGGATTCTCTCTTTAAACAACTTGAAAATTAATCTAATGCCAGATTTCAACCATTAAAAATATAAAGGCTACGATATAGCTTGATTTAAGTACTATAACTATCAGCTCTAATCAATAGAAGAAATTCCTAAGCCAGAGGATAAGTATGAGGATAAATTTTAAAATTTATACGACTAATGCAATTTTCCCTGAGATCATCTTGCATCAACAAGTTCTTCACAAGAATATCATTTCTGGTATTCCTACATCACCATTGATTGTGTTTCATGGTTTGGTCAGGCTAAATGATAATGAAATGTCTAGAACCACTAGTTGTCATTTTCTTAAATTGCAGAGAAATATAAACAAGCCTCATTTTCTTCTTCCTATTGGATGAACCAGAGTGGTTTGTAGTCCACCTCTTATTTTTTAATGTGCAAAGAGAGGAAATTAGCTTTGATGACCCTTGTTTTCCTTTAATATCAGCCATTAAGAATTTTCTTGGCAACTTACATTTAGAAAGCTTGGAGTATTATTATTATTAATTATTGATTAAAACTTGATTGTTGAGATGTATCTAACTAATCACATTAAGATCTGGACAATTGGAATCCTGAATTCTAAGTATCTAACTTACATGTAGTTGCTGCACATTTTTAACCTCTTCTATCTAAATGATGGTGTGAGAGCACTTCGTTCCATGCGAATCAACAAGATGGGAAAATGAAATCTAGTTGGCTTACCTATTATGAAATTCCAAGTATAATCTTTAGATGCAGTACAATTTTCTTTGCACAGAATGAGAATGTATCAGTTACTAGTTCAATAGTCACAATTGTACAATTAATATATGAGCAGTTAAGCTTTGAGTATAGGTAGAAATAGAATCAAGTGATTGTGTTTTGGTCTCAAGTAGTCGGAAAAAGACTTTTTCATCAACGAGTCTTATTCTCAGAGAACAAGTAAGAGATGCTTATAGCTATAGTTCAGATATTCAAGAACCAATGGGCTGATGTTTGTGCCAATCAGCAAAGAAGTTAATATCAGAAATACTGAGATGACAAATGAAGGACTTTGGTCTGACTGATTCAGAATGCTGTCACAACTGCAACTGCTTCCTGGACTTGAATTATACCTTCTAAATGCTAAATGAACTAGCCAGTTACAAGCATCCTAGATCAGCAAGCAGTAAGAACGAGTGTCTCTATATGGGAGAGAGCAATATATGGGATTTCAGTTGCCAAAGTGCAAGTATTTACACAAGTCAGAGATGGGCAATCTACACATTTTTTGGGGATGTAGGCAATGCCATAGTAACAACATGCATACAGGGCATCCAGTATGGAGGACCTCAATCACAGAAAAAGTACAGAGAACCAGAATGATAGATATGGAAGAGAGGCAAAATGTATTTTATAAATGTGTTATAATTGATTGTATGTAAGAACTCGTTTTCTCCCAACTTCTGGTGCTTTGTTTTGCTTTTGGGGTTTATGCAATTTCTTTTTATTTTCAAGGGTTTTATGCTTTTGTTTGAATTTTTGCAAATTAAATACAAATGCTGGAAATGAAATGCAAGGAATAACAATAAACTAAAGAGATAGCAGCACTTCAAATATTTGATTTTATTGATCACTTGTAGAGAAGGGAAGCATACCCAGAAGAAATGACAGATATCAATGGCTGCCATTAAATTGCAGACAAAAAGCACCTCAAGAACAATTTCGATTCTCCTCAATGGTGCATTCTTTTCCTCCTAATCTGCTGTAGCTGGCTTCTATGAGCCTAGGTGCACCTTCTTGTATTTTTCTTGAGATTTTGTGGGCCCTTTTTGACCTAGTTCGCACCCTTAGAAAGATCCGCCCCTTTGCTGCAAATAAACTGGTAAAAAGCAGGTCGAACCCTTCTTGAAACTCGTGCTGGTAATCACAAATGATCAGATTTTGATCTTCTCTTCAATCTGATACCTAACCCTTCGATTCTACTATCAAATCCCTATTTCAAAAACTCTGATTTTTTGCACAAATAGAACCCTTTATGAAGCTCTCCCAAATGCCAAATTCAATGGATATGTAATGTTCCCTTCTCAATTGTGATCAATTTAGTTGACCGTTGGCCTATTTCGGAGACCTGTAGGCTACTCAGAGGGTGAAAATTAGGGTTTCCCGTTTTGAAGAGGATGTTGCTTGAAGTTTGGAGATTGGATTGCGGATTCTTTTTGGGTTTTCAGAGAGCTTAGCAGTGGTATAGCTTGCATGGTGATCCAAGCAACTTTAGGAATTTACTATTTTTAGTAAATTCCATTTCTGGCAGTGGTCCTGTTGGCTTCGGTGCAGTTGGCTCTCTTCTTCAGCCAGTTTAGTTGGTATTTTGATTTTTGGCCTTTGGATGCATTTTCTGGAGAGATAAGTTGAGTTGATTTAAATAATGTTATATTTTAATGTTATGTTTTCTCATTAACCCCTTGGCCTAGCTTTATCACTTTAAGTTGTTTTAAAAGGGGGACTTTAAGGGTGAATACCTCATCAGGAGGCAATTAAATATTTCTAAGGCCAAAATTATGAGAAAGCCTAAGGGGGACGCCAACTTCAAGGAGCTTATTATTTTATTAAAGTCAAATATTGCCTTGTGAAATGGGACGCCTTTCTTTGGAGGGAAATGAAGTCAATTCAAATTTGAATTTAGGCGCACTTTCTAGAAGCTTCTAGAGATGCTTTTGCTGAGTTTATAAAAGGAGGCCTTCTCTCTTTAGTTCATCTTTTGTCTACCATATCGTTATGTTGCGGGATTGTCTTCATGCACACGCTTCGAGGAAAGCATACCTCCTAGCAATGGCTCATCTTCTTGCTTGAAAGATAGCAACTAGTTGAGAGATAGATTGTAATAGGTTTGTCTAGCCTTGTAGTTGAGTTTCTTGCATTTTGGAGTTCTAAGTCTTGCATTTCAATTTCATTTTGGAGTTGCTGATTACATTAGCTGATTGTATGTTTTGATCACATTTTCAAAAATAAAAATATTGTCATTCTGGGTGTTGCAATTTTGTGTTTCTTGGACAGGGGCGACCCTTTGCTCCAAATTGCAGATTTTTTAAACAAGAAATGAATTTATACCAAGCAAAGTCGCCCTTCCTAGGGCTGTACCATCTGTAGCAGCATTGGAGTTTGTGCCAAAAATTATTAGGGGTTGCATATGGGATTTCTTCATTGTGATGTGGGCGCCATCAGTCCTAGGCTCATTTGCACTCAGTTTCAAGTCATTTGGAGTTGGTTTGAGCATTTTATGAGCATTTTAGTGAGTTCTAGTGTTGCTGGTTGTCACATTTTAGTTGCTGGTCTGTCATATCAGAATTAAGAATGTTACATCCCGATTTTATAGCTACTATTGCATAGGGAAATTGAATGTAATGTTTGAATCTTTATGATGAGTAAAACATGTTTGATCGTGTTATTAAATGAATGTGTCCTATTTGAATGATGGTTTCATTTGATTGTTACTTCTAATGATTTAATTCTTAATTAAATGTAGCATATAAGTTATGGATAATGTTATTCTAACTTGTGAGATGTTTTTACCTTGTTATGAGCATATGACTGCCGGTGTCATGTCATGGTGTGCAGGTATGAAGATTGTTCCTTCGGACAAAGGAGAGACATCATTCGGGGAGGAACTTGGTCGGGTAAACAGTAACGATTACCAATTGAGCATACACACACGTCAGTATAGGCTCTAAGAAAACAAGTCAGTTATTTTGGTCTAGATAAGTCATCCTTAGGCTTGGAGTTATGTTTACATCTTTATGCTTTGAAAAGTGATGATTACTTATTTGTTTGACTTGTGTTTTGATCTTGTGTAAAAATGTGAATGGATATATGTAAATAGGTCAAGTGAGTATGTGTATACATGTATATATGTACACGTATCCATGTCAATACATATGTATGCCTAGGCAGATGGATGTGCCCATATGTACGTATCGACATGGTAAACATACATTTACACTACGTATAAGGATATACATATATATATATACATACCCACGTTACCTATTGCCTGTGAATAATATAACATGTATACATATATTTAATAATTAAATATGTATACATATAAATATTTAGATATGTCAATAATATATATATATTTAATAATATATATATATATTTAATAATATATAAATATATATTTGTATTGTAGTTTTACTTGGAAATATATATATGTATACTCGTAAATATATTTAAATATTAATATTTAAATATACAAACGCATATATATATTTAAGTAAATAAATTTACAATAAAGATATACATAAATATATATTTAGAAGTATATATATTACGTTATATAAATTTATGAGTTCTACATTACCGTAGGTAAAAATTGTTATCACTTTGCAAAGTAAAATCTTTATTAATGACTTTGGAAATATTTGATTTAATTCAAATAAGAAATCGATACATGGAAATAATAGCTTGGTTTTTGAAATCAAGATTTATTTTATTTAAAACTATGGGGAATCAAAATATTAAGAGAGATAAATATTTGAAATATTAAATACTTCATAAGTAAAGTCGAAATATAATTTTAAAGGAAAAACTGAAGAAAGCATTTCCCGTGAAATGGCGAATGAGGGAAAAACGCAGAAATAAAGGGAAGAAATTCTCAAACGCAGCTGGGAAAGGGGGCGCTTACAGCCTGAAAGGTGGACGCCTATTGATGGGAGACTTTGTCTCAGCATTAATTTTTACCTATCTTTACTTGTTGAAATGCGCATTAACCTGTAGGTGGCGTTTTACAGTTTCGAGTTGAATTATTCGCGATTTGCTAGCTCTAAGGAGGTTGAATCACCTTTAATTTGATGACTTAGGGTTTAAGGATCCACCAAGTGTCTTTTTTACTGTTTCTGGGCACTTTGTTGTCAATCAACATGCCTTCTTAAATGGAAAACGGTTGCAATTCGGGTGTATAAATATACACGCCTTCCATTCATTGCATACAGATACTTTTGAGCAAATCTGAGTTTAGAATTATTATTCCATATCCATTTCATTGTAGGGAGAGATTGAACAATCCGAGTTTATCATTCTTATTGAGCTTCCATAATCATTTTCTGTTTTGGTTATATTGTTCTGTATTGCTGAGTTTGAATGATACTTACCAGTTACTATGGCTATCCCTTTTTGAGCTGTGAGTGAGCTTTAATATTGCTAAGAGAAGCTTTTCATATTTTTTGGAGAACTTATATCACCATTTGCTGAGAGACATCCTCTGTTTGTTATCTTCACAATTTCTGAGTTCACACTAGGAAGTTGAGATTACTCTTCAACCGTATATCTTTTGCCATTGGTCAATTTTGAGGAGGAGTTAGAGGCTGGTCTGAGAGTGCTGGAAGTCTTTTGTTGGAGGTCTGAGGAGCTGCAAACCATTCAAGGTCATCCTCTAAAAGGAAAAGGCATATACTAGGCATGTTGTTTCATCCTTCATATTCTAGAGCATATTTCTTGATAATTAACTAAAAGAGTAAAATACTGAATGTGCATAGTTAGGGAATCTGCATTGAGATCAATACTCAGTTAAGATAAACAAGGAATGGTTCTAAGTTGCTCCATGTAAGTAAATTACTTTAAGGAACGGTTATGCATGTTTTCTAAAGTGTATACCTGATAGCATAAAGGTGTGCTTGCATTAAAGTGTGAATTATGTATGAACTCCATATGAGGAGTATATATTCAATGTTTAAGGGATTGTGAAAAAGGGAATATATGAGTAAAGAGCTTAGGGGATTAATTTACTTTCTTACATTAAAAGAAATAATGGAAAAAGATAAAAGGGAGGGATTTATTTGCATTTTGAATGACTATTGCATGTTGTGTATGATCTCTGTATATGGAGAATACGTAGATGTACTTATTATTTACTAGGATCGAAATGATGGCAGAATCAAGTAAAGTCTTTTAGCTTAAGTTATTAGGATAATTGAGACAAGTTAAGTACTCCTAGGTGTTGTGACCTTTTTCACACATCGCCCCATTGCAAATGGGGACCCCCTAATTTTGGCTTTGCTTTTCGTTTGTTTTGTCGTTGTTTCTCTTTTCTACTGTCTGTCTTTTCGGGATTACGCCTGTCATTGAGCTTAAACGTGAAATTTTGGCCAAGTCTGAAAATTAGGGTTTCATCTTTCCTGGTCAATCTGAGGTCGAATAAAATGAATAAATTGAAAATAGAGCTTAACATTGTTGTCAGTATGCTTCCAGCAGGCTCTCAGCAAAATTTCATCAAATTCCGAGTACTTACTATTTTTAGTAAGTGTGCAATTACGGGCAATCTGTCAACATTTTTGAGATTCCGACAATCACACCACATTCAGAGTACGTCAAGTTACTCGTGTGCAAAAATTTGAGCTGAAACGGACCACTTTCTATTTTTAGCAGTCCAGCTTCCGGGACAAATTTCAGGGCCTAGATGCAGAGTTTTTCTTTGCATGTCTGGATATTCCTTCTGGGTTTTTCGAGAGCTACGCAGTGATGTGACATGCAAATGGAGATGGTCACTCAGTAAGGAACTTACTATTTTTAGCAGGTGCATCCCAGCAGCCGCCTCCCAGCACTTCAGAATCACGAGCTAATCGCAATGCAGTAGAAACGAAGACAAACAAAGATCATTTGATATGCATGCAAGACAAATTAGGGTTTCTAGCTTCGGGACTCGAAAAGAGGGGTAAAAAGTTAGAATTTTCGAAAACTGGTGTATACCACCGCGATCAGCATCCTTCAAGCTATCTGCTGGTAAAATTTGAAGACAAACGGAGCACTTACTATTTATAGTCATTTTGGAAACAAGCTAAAAATAGAAAGTCAGCAGCAGGCGCTGACGTCAACGGGCAGGTCACGTGGTGAGGGGCGCGTCATTCGAATTTCAAGTCAGACAGAGTTGTGGAAGTCTCAGAAGCAAGCAATTACTATAAATAGTAAACCACCTCCATAAACATGCCAAAAATAGTAGGTCAATGCGAAGTGTCAGTATGAACGGGTCAAGCAGCTGATAAAGATCCTATGGCACGAATTTCAAGGTGAACGGAGTTGCAGAAGATGGAAAATCAAGCACTTACTATTTTTAGCAGGCTTGGGCAGAGAAATTAGGGTTTCCTAAATTCAAGGGCAGAGCACAAAAGTCAAGCAGAAGCGGCGTCCAACCACAGTTGTTACACTTCAGGCAATTGGTACATGAAATTTGAAGACTTTCTGAGCAGTTGCTATTTTTAGTAGGTTGCTAAAAATAGCAGGTATAGGCAAATATCAGGCATCAGTAGCACAAACACATCCCGAGGTTCAGAACAAAGCAAAATCCAGCGTTTTTGGAGCTTGGAATTAGCTTGAAGTGCAAAATTGAAAAACTTTCTAAAAATAGCAAATTAGGGTTAGCATGATCGAGTCACCCTAAATTAGGCAAGGAGCATAAAATTCACTGAAATTGATAAATCTTCAAGTCCAGCCGGTGAAGAATGCCTTTAAAAGCTGAAGATCTATGGAAATTCTCTAGCACTTGAAATTTGAAGCTCCCATGGTGAAATGCGCCCTTGAACTTGAAGCTGGTTGAAAAATAGTCAAAGTGTTACAAATCTGAAGTAGACCCCTCCAAATGCGCCCTTGAGGTTAGAGTTGACAAATTAAAAGCTTGACAAGCAAAATGTGCCCTTGAAGAAAAGATGAAGGTAAAAATATTCTAAGTCTTGGTAATTGGAAGTTCCACCTCTTAAATGTTCCTTGTTTTGCATGGAGAGGTTGAAAATATTTTAAATTGGAAGTAGACATGTGAAAATGCGCCCTTGGGCTTGAAGTTAAGCACCTAGCAAATGCGCCCTAGTGATGAAATTGGAAGAAGGACCTCTTAAATGCGCTTAGGAGGTTGAAAATTGATAAGGAAATCTTTTAAGTGTCAAAATTGGAAGCTTCACATGCCATTTGCGCCTTAACCTTGGTGAGTGATGAAAATATTTCTAAGGCACCAAAACTCAGAGTAAGAGGGGTGGAATGTGCCCAAGGAACTTGGAGTAAGGAGAAAACTTCAAAAAAATTGCTAAGTGTGGGAAACTAAAAGTTGAAGGTGGTATATGCGCCTTAACTTTGAAAGATGACTTCAAAAAATGGCTAAGGCATTGAAACTCAAAGTAGATCATGCTATTTGTGCCTTAGCAAAAGGGTGACTTCCAAAATACTCTAAGTTGAGCCTACCTTTTGCGCCCTAAAAAGAGGAGAGCCACTTGGAAATTTCTCTAAAGTCCATGATGCCAAATGCGCCTTAAGTGAAAGTTGAGTTTAAAAAAATTTCTAAGTGGTTGAAAATGAAAGTATAGGGGGTGAAATGCGCCCCACCTTGCCAAGGTAGTATGCTGGCTGAAAGTTCCTAAGTTTGAAAATTGGAAGCTCATGCCTCCAAATGCGCCTTGAGAAGACAAGATGAACTTGAAATATTCTAAGTCCTTAAAGTGAAAGCTCCATGGGTCAAATGCGCCCCTCTTTGAAGAACTCCAAATTTTGCCTAAGTGTCAAAATTAAAACCTCCATAGCTCATATGCGCCCAGCTTTGAGGGAGTCACTTGGAATTTTTTTATTTTTTTTTTTTTAAGTGTTGAAAATAAAACTAGAAGGGGTCATTTGCGCCCAAGGAAGAAGGTAGCTAAAGTTTTTGAAATGGAAGCTGGCTATGTCAAACGCGCCTTTGACTAGAGGGGTGAGTTGGAAGAGAATTTAAGTGTGGAGGCTTAAATTGAAAGAAGACCCCATGATTTGCGCCTTGAGCTTAAAAATGGAGAACTTAAAATTTTCTAAGGTAACCCTCTTATTTGCGCCTAACCTTGAAGATGAGGCAAGAAATTTGGTGAAGGTATAAAAATTGAAAGCTTCAGCTATGATTTGCGCCCTTGAAAGGATGGGTAGAAAAGTTTTGTTGTACCCAAAACCAAAATTTTTGCTTCACTAAGGCATTTTGCTTAATTGAGTCTTAATCTCGTTAAAGTGTTATCAAAAGGTCGTTTTTGGGGTTTTTAAATATGGAGTTGGTGTCAGTACTATGTCATTCTGTTACTGAAGAGATTTTAGAAAAGTGAAAATTTGACGAAAATCATTAAAATTTTCTATCTCTGGAGAAGGGAGCACATTCTCAAATACGCGCCCTACCTTTTAGGGGCTCAGATCCTGTTTTTAGGGTTTGTCACCTCCAGCAGACATTTGTCCGGCATCACGTCAGCTTCAAGCAAGACCTGTTTTGTTCGAGTTACATCCAAGATCAGAAGATGTCTTATCAGCCTGTAGTCGAGGTTTTTATATTATTTTTGTCGTTTCCAGAAATGGCTAAGTCTGGAATGAAAAGAGCAACTTTTGAAAGGGGCGCTCTTGTTTTTCACTCCTCCGATGTTGTTTTCTTGGGAAATGTGCCTTTGCAGCTGTCGTGCAGAACGAAGTTAGCTTCGCAATGAACCTGAGTTCCAGTCCTGAAAGTTAAGAAAATGAAAGTTATGAAGGATTTTGTTTTTCCCTTCGTACGAAATGCAGAAGTTGAAATTTGACTAAGTCAGGGAAAAAGCGCAACTTTTGGAAAAGGCGCTTGGATTTTTGAGCCTTCAGATGTCAGTTTTATGACGTATAGTGTCAAGATATCATTTGATCAGTTTTACTCAGCTTTGCGATGCACTGTCGGCCAGCCAATCGGAGAAGTCAGTCAACCAGTGTCAGAGGATGAAGCGGAGGTCCCGACGGAGGTTTTAGCTTAAATTTTCATGAAATTTGGCTAAGTACGGAATTCGCTTGAGAGTTCAAAGTTGAATTTTCGAAAGTGAGTTGAATGGACGCCTTAACTGGAGTTTTACTGCAGTTAGACTGAACGATTTCTGGGTTGTCATCTTCAGTTCGTATATTGGCATGTGGAGTGATCTTTCAGTTTGCATGTCGAGTTAACTAGTTTGCATGTTCAGTTAACTACCTTGCATGTTGAGTTAACTTGATTGCATGTTGACTTAACTGAAGATTACCACTAAAAGTCAACTGAAGTTTGCATGCGTGGTGATTTTGGTCAAAATTGTGAAAATTTTAGTGAAGATGACGCTTCATCAAATGTCAACTGAAGTTCAAAAGGGACGAATTGAAGCATGAAGCATTATTTTGTGAAGCATGAAGCATTTTTAGTGAAGTATGGCGATTTTGAAGTTGATAACTTCACTCATGAAAAGGGTCGCTATTTTTAGTTTTTGAAAAGTGAAGCAAGATATTGGTGAAGATGGCGCACTTTTCAAGGCTATGGCAACTTTAGTTTGAAAAGGGTTGCTATTTTTAGATTATTTTGATTAAAGCATGAAGTTGGCGCATTCTTGAAGGCCAAACTGAACTTCCAAAAGGCTAGCTATTTTTAGCATATTTATTGCATGAATAAGGCGAATTCCTTATCTCATTCTTATTGTTAACTAAAGTTTGCAAAAGGGCACGCCTTAGGTCAAGTTGATGAATCCAAAGCAAGGTTGAAGGTGGCGAATTTGATAAAGATGCTAACTGAAGTTAAAATCGCATGGATGAGTTTAACTGAAGACTTGAAAGGCAAACCCTAATGCGTCCACTTATTGAGCTTGTTCGAGTTCCAGTTAACTATTATGAGGTCCAATGAGAAGCCAAGCGCCATTTTTATGCATGCTTTATTTAGTGCGAATTTTCTATGATGAAATTCTATATATTTCAAAGATGGCGTCCATTATTGCATCATCTTTTGCTCTGAAGCTTGTATTCTTTTGAGCGACCAGCAAGCTTAAGGTGATTCAGGTGTCCGTTTTCAGCGTTCTTCGAAGCTACGAATTCAGATTCTTCAGAGGAAGTCAATTCTAGACTTTATTTCCACTTTGCATGCAGGTTTTATAAAGATTCGAAGAAGAGATTTGCAGATTTTTCAGAAGCAGACAAGCAAAACTTTCTATCTTCTGTCTTATTTCTTCTATTTCTCACCTTAGGTACTTTCTTCGCATGCCAGAGTAATTCAACACATTTTCAGAATCTGTTCATCTGGGTTCTCATATTTCAGCGTTTGCAACAAGACCCACTTCTTAGATTTTTTCGAGAAAATCGCCCCGTAGCCTTCATTCTGAAGCTCTGAGCCTTTTTCCGAGAATCTCTTTGCATGTGGGCTTGAATCACATTTTTTCGAGAATCCAGCTATCTGGGTTTGTTCAGAATTCAGTTGTGCACAAAACCCATGTTCCAGAATTTCTTCGAAAATTTCTTACTGTCAGAAGCTATTTTTAGCCTTGTCCAGAGTTTTTCAGAAAGTTCTTCAAGTATATTCGACTTTACAGTCAAAAGTCATCATTTTCAAAATGCAGTTCAATCTCATTGATTACAAGGTGAAATCAGTCCTTACACATAATTTCATCAAAACGTCAGATACAGACCTGAATCATGTTTATCCAGTGGTCAATCTGAGCAGTTTGGAGAATGTTAGCAGCAATTCGATGAAGAATCTTGAGCGTTCTGGGTTGCTGGCAGCGGCATCCATTCCTGTTTCTATCTTCGATCTTGAGTTTGCACTTGCTTGCATTAAGCATTATGACTCGTCTTCACGACAAATCAGATCGATTGATGGAAGAGTGGTTTGCAGTCTCAAGCCGAAGGATATAGAGAAATGTTTTGCTATTCCTCCTCGTTCAGATAACTTTACTGTTGTTCTTGAAGCTTGTGAGAAGATATGGGATGCTGATCATCAACGTTCACAGAGAAAAGTTGCTCAGAAATGGTTAACAATTCAGAAGACTAATTTGCCTAAAAAGGTTGGTCGTGGAGAATTTAAAGAGGAAGTTGCTGTTTTGATAACCTTACTCAATCGAGTTACCGGTCAATCAGATGCTAATACTTTCCGTCCATGGATGTTCTACCTGATTACCAGGATCCTTGATGGTACAGAGCGTTTTGATTGGGCTATGTTGATTAGTGATTGCTTACATCAGCAAATTACTAACTTTCTCAAGTATCACGAGTTCCATATGATATCCTATTTGGTCTACTTGGTTGCATTTCAAGGTAGCTACAGACTTCTTAAAACCAATGGTACTCTCGGTGTTCAGCGTATTCATGAGTATTATCCACAGCTAGAGTTTTCTCAGTCTGAGCAGGACTTCCAAGTAGTAAATGATCACTTTTCCATGAGAACCGTGAGAGATCTTGATGATGAGATGCACATTCGTATTTCAGCCGAGGCCAAATCAGCAATGGAGACTTGGGCAGATTGGTTCATACAGTTTCCTACTTTTACATACATCCGAGTTTATGGTTATGTTGGAGAGCCTCTGATGTTGCCAAGATATCCGTCAGACAAGATTGTCTTTATGGAATTCCTCAGGCAAATGCAGCATGTTCACTTCTTTCTTCGTAGTCGTCATAAGGCTGCGGCAAATTTTCCATTCTCATTGGGAATTTTCACATGTGATGCTGCGACAGATGCCAGGCATATGTCTACTGAGATTGAAAGGTTCAAACTCAAGCCTTATACTGAGAGGCGTTCCTATGATCCTCTTGGACATTATGCAAATCGGTTAGAGCGAGGGATTGCACATGCGCCAGCACTTGAAGACTTCTGGGCAAATTGTGAAGATGAATTCGAGGTTCGTCGTCGTCACTACTGTAGACTCACTATTGGTCAGCTCTCTGATTACCTATCAGAAGATGTTGATGGTCTATCCGATGATGATGGAGAAGTTCTTCTCAATTCTTATGTTAAGGATCAAGTTGCTCGGCAGCCACTTCGCTCACCTGATTGGTATGCCAAGGAGAATACTTCCATGGAAGAGGTTTCCAGATCAGTGATTAAGACTAGCAAGTTGTTCTTGGAGAGCAAACGGACACGGAAGTCAGTTCCTGTAGCAGAGCCGCCAAAGGATGTTTCTTCGTTGCCTTCTACTTCTAGAGCAAGACCAAGAGTCAAGGCTATTATTATACCTCCTGAAGGGGTTAGACTTAGTGGAAACACGGGGAAAAGGGCTACTGGTAAGAGGAAGCAGAAACAGATTGAGAATGTTCCTGAGGTTCCAGTAGAGACAGTCATTCAGGCTGAGCCTCACGTTTCACCTCCTAGTTCGCCTCACGTGCAGCCCATTGACATAGATTCTGAGCCTGAGACACCAATTCAAGCTGGATCGGAGACACCTGAACCACCACAGGTTGATACATCAGGGACAGTCTCTCCGCGAATTGAGAATATTATTCAGTCTTGTTGGCTCGAGAAGTCTTTAGGGAGACAGAGGCGTGAACCATCATACAACCTGGATTTATCTGAGTTCGGTGAACCTTATCAGAGAAGGTCAAACAAGAAGATAAAGAAACAGGTGCACATTGAGAAGACTCCTGAATCCGAGATTGTTATTGAAGTTGCAGTTCCTCCAGAGGGTAAAAGCTTAGATGAAGTCGAGGTTGGTGATTTTACATTTACTAAGGCTAATCTTGGCAGGACTACACGAGAGACAGATGTATCTCTTCTTAAGATTGTTACCAATAATCTTGAAGAGCGTATCACCAAAGATGGAGAAGATAAGGCATTACTTAAAGCTGAAATTGGTCAACTTCGTCAATACATTTCTAATCTTGTTCATGGGAATTCGAGTAGAGCACCTGTTCTTCCTCGGAGTTCACCTGCAGAACAACAAAAATTGGATCAGTTGGTTAGTCATGGCAGACTTTTAGACAACTGGATTGATAATTTAGTTGCTGCTGGTAAAACTCTTCTTGCAGATCTATATCAGTTGAGAAGTGATGCGCATAAACTCCGTCAGGGTATTCAGTTGTTGGAGATTGCAGTTGCAGAGAATTTGGCAAAGGATCGGGTTCTGGTATCTCAGTTATCAGTTGCGTATGATGTTTTGGAGGTGGTCGAGGATCAAGAGAAAGTTTTTACTTGGAGAGAGCAGCACCTTCTCAGAACAGAAATATGTGAGAAGATCTCTACCAAATTGTTTTCACTCAAGGATGATGTGATTGGAGTACTTGCATTGGTCAGTGGCTTCGTTGTTCAGATTCCGTGTCATTATCTTCTCGAAGATGGCACGTATGTTGAGTTGGATAAAGTTCAAGCAGAGTTCGAGAAGCTGATTTGTGACAGCCTTGAAGGTGAACCTATGGCGCCCAAGTTGGAGAATGTTTCAGTGATTGCAGCCAGTTTGAGAAAGGCGACTGAAGAATGTAAAGATGGCTTGCACATGATTTCAGAAAGTGGCAGAGAACTAAAGAAACAGACTGTTATTTTTAGCAGTGTCAAAGTGCCAGATGACAAAGAGATCGATGAGTTCTTGGTCGAAGTGTTAGACCGAGATGACATGGAGTGATCTACCAGTTGGAAACCTGCAGTTAATTTCGAGGGTTGAGTCATGAGCAGCAGTTAACTTCGACTTTCTCTTGAGTTCACTTGCTGACTTAACACATGCTTATCTCATCCTTGGAATTATCAACACAGGAGTTAGGGTTAGGGTTTCCAGTTAACTGAAGGTAGTGTCCAGTTAACTTTGCTTTAAATAAGGGCGTGCATGCACATTGTCCAATTAGGTTATTTTGAGTTAAACAGGGTAGTTGCCCAGTTAACTGTATAGTTTACTTCATTAGGGTTAGGCGCATAACTTGCATGCATTGCAAGAACTGTAGTGAACTCAAGGTGATTTTAGGGTTACCTACACCTTGATGTATATAAATAAGAGCTTTTGCTCATTTGTAAATAACTTTTGCTTGAGAGAGAAATATATGCTGCGCCTACCTTGCCCTCAATATTGCTCTTTTGGTATTTGTTCATGTGTCTTTGCTATTACAGTTAATTGTTATGCCACATAGGGTTTCATGCGATTGTGATAGTGAATTCTTTCCATAGTTTAGATAAATCTGTCTTGTGCATCTTTTATTGTTATGATCAAACGTTATGCCACATAGGGTTTCGTAAGATTGTGATGATAAAACCGTTTGTGAAGTCTTTACTATGCTGGCCGAGTGTTATGCCACACAGGGTTTCATAGAGTTGTCATGGTAAATCTTCCCATAGTTTAGATAAATCTGTTTCGTGAATCTTTTATCATTACGATCAAGTGTTATGCCACACAGGGTTTCATAAGATTTTGATGATAAATCTGTTTTGCAAGTCTTTGCTGTTATGATTAAGTGTTATGCCACATAGGGTTTCACAAGATTGTTATGGTAAATTCTTATATCTGTTTTGTGCCAATAGACTTGTTCAGATTGAGATGATAGTTGCGCCACCTTGCCTTCAAGTAGAGAATCTGAATGCGTTTATTGTATGATAGTCATAACCTTGCTCCGTTTCCTCATGCTCTGATTTTCTTGAGGAAACTGGATAGAATTTAAGTTATTAAGTTTAGTTGTAGTTAGTGAATCTGCGAAACCAGAGAAAACTCAGCTGCAACGTATTAGTTTTCAAGAAAGCCTTCTACCTCTACAGCTGAAACAAAAAGACAGGAATTAGTTTAGTTTATTTCCCTTTGCAGGTATTTTTGTAAAGCACAACGAGGGAGCTTCCCCTCCTAATTTGAAGAGCACTCATTGCGTAGTGTACATAGGCTGTTCGTAGCAACTCTTACTCCAGAGGTGTTAGTTGTTACGCCAACAAGTTTCTAAGTATAAAAAAAAAAATGGAAGTATGACCCTAAAAATGCGCCCAAGGTGAAAAGTCAAGAAATATTTTCTAAGTTTTTGCAAGTGGCAGGACAAAATCTTAAATGCGCCCAAACTGGTGATGAAATGATAGAATATTTTTCTAAGTATAAATATTTAAATTCCACCTCTAGAAGAAAATTACGCCTAAGTCTGATGAAGGAGATGAAATTTTCAGAGGCATGGATAAAATCGGCAGGAATGAGTCAGAATACTCCAGCTTCACAGGGTCAATGAGAAATTTCAAGTCAGAGCAAGGAAATGCGCCTGGAGTTGAAGAAATGGATTAAATTTGATGAAAATTTTATTTTTTCTAAGGTTCAAAATTCAAAAAAATTAAATGAACCCGTTCGTTGGGTACCCATGGATTCGACGCGTTCTGAAGAGAATTTTCTTCTGGGTATTGAAGATTGTCGATGAGGAATGGATTTTAAGGTCTTCTACACTTTGTCGAGGCCTTTAGGGTGAATATTTTGATGGGCACCGGGTTGATGAGTTTTCCTAAGGGAAAATTTGAAAATTTTCTAAGGCAAAGTGAATAAAATGTGTTTTCAAGGTAAAATACTCCAGACAATGAATTCGAAAGGAACTGCCTAGGTGAATTTGATCAAGTTCTTCGTGAAGATAATTTTCCTGAGCCAGAGATGAACGGGATCAAAATTGCGAAAACCTCAGCTAGAAAAGTAAAGGGGATGCAGTTGAAGTCAATCATGAAGAAAGCAAAGTTGTGCTAGAGTAAAACGATGAACCCTTGGAGATCAAAACATGAAAATCCCGGTAAGGAAGTTGAATTTATATTATGAAGTGTTCTAATACTCTTCTCCTTGCTTGTTTTACAGGAGGAACGTCGAAGACCAAGCAATGATGACTTGGAATAATGAAGCAAATAGTCCAAGATAATGAATCACAGAGGAAGAAAAGAGGAAGAAAAGTTTCCAAAAAGTGGCTAAGTGTTGAGGAACAACATCAGTGTTGAGAATCATCATCGAGCAGAAGAATGAAGTTGTCGCCTTGAAGTTAAATCGAGAATGTGCCTGTAGTTGAATTTATTTGATCAAGTCTGCAGTCAAGAAAAGAACAGTGTGAACGCGTCTCTGGATTGGAATCTTCTGGAAAGATGATGGACATTAATTGCTCACTTATTGACCCACTCTCCATTATGGCGGTTTTTAGGGCGAATCTTGTTTAGGGCCGAGGTGGCACAATCTGGGCCATCCAGCCGATTGTAATCTGAGCCGTCCTTTGGACTTGGCCAACTATAAAAGGGGGAGTCCTCCTTCATTTGTACATTCATGAGACAGTAGAATTAGAGTAGAAGTTAGAAGAGAGAGACAAATTAGAAGTAGCTTAGTATAGATTGATAGAGTAGTTGAAGAAGAAGGAAAGTTTTTCCTTAAAACTTTGTAAGAAATTGTTGTGAACACTCTCCCAATAAAAAAGAATTTTCATTGATGATGGATTTCGTCTTTTGTTGTGAGTAGCTAGCAAGGTTTCTTCGTCCTTCTGATTCGAGTAGTGACTTAAAGTAGAATAAGTTTCATTTCATGCAAGCAGTAGATAGTAATTGTGGAATGTGGTCTTCAATTTGAGAAAACTTCGTCTATCCATACCACTAGTGTGTTCGCTGATGGTGAATGCGCCTTGTGTGGTCAACTAGAATATCATGTATTTAACTTCGATCATGATTTGTATGTTTATATGCGTCGTTGTGATGGTATTTTCATGCTAAGTTGTGATTTGAACATCTTGAGCTACTCCTTTGAAGATTGCACCGGTTCTGTGGAGGCTGTCCGAAGCGAGGCAAAGCAGAGCCTGGTTGAAGCTTGTGAGAATCAATCGCCATGTCCACGCCTTAGAGTAGATTAGAGCTCTCTAAACCCTGCATTTTAAATTTAGTACTTTCAAGTTAGTTCAGGAAACAAGAACTTCATAGACAAATCTTTCGAGCATTTGAATTCCTTTCTCCGCTCCCGAACAATTCCGTAAGTCCCCTTGAAATACCAGCAAATCACATTGAGCCAACTGAGCCTATTCACACTAAAGGAACCTTGGAGTTGAACGCACGAACTTTCTTGCAATCTTAGCGTGCGGAATACTTTGATCAAGAGAGGATAGGGTAGCCGTTGGCGACTTTATTCTGCGTTGGTGCGGTCACGAAAAACACATCAACAGTCACTTCACCACATGACTCATTTTTCAAGTCAAAGAGAGGATTGTCATAAGTTGTTTTGCTCCCACTTCAAAGAGAGTATTGTCAAAGACTTGGAAATCATCCCTTTCATCTTTCCCACTTCCATATTGCTGGTCCAAATCTGCACATGCAACTTCTGATTTTCGTGGAAAGTTCCCTGGGTCAAACTCTTCTTGAAGATTATCAAGTTCTTCAATTACTTGCTTTATTTCCTCAACTCTTTGTCCATTTTCTTCCTCCCTAAAAAGTTTGAAATCAGCAAGTTGATCTTCTACCTCTGTTAGAGCCAACTGAGTATTCTCTAACATGTCCTTTGTTGATTCAAGCTCTTGAGTAAGCTCGTCAACCTTTCTCTCCTTTTCTTGGAAAGCACTAATGGTCTTCTTTGCAATTTTGAAGGCATAATCTTGATCTTCAATCAAGTGTATGTACCCCGATTTCAATGCCTCCAAAGAATCTTTGATAAGTTGCAAATTAGGAAGGGCAACTTCATCCTTAACTCCTCTTCGTCTCTCTTCAAACTGAGCCTTCCAGTAAAGATCTTCAACCAAATTGTGTGTGCGGTCAAATTTGGATAGAACTCACACTTCCCTTTCAAAGGACTCCATGAATTGATCTTCCCATTCATAAGAATGCAAAGATGGTGAATTACTAATAGGCTGCGAGAAAAAATCAGAACTTTGTTGCTTGTCTTTGCTACCCTCATAGCTGCTCCAATATTCTTGTCTTTCACCACCAACTTGCTGAGAATGCTCAATACTATGAAGAGGATCATACTTTACAATTTCTTCGACCCTTTGCTTGCAATCAGCTTCTTGAATGGGTAAATCAGATTTGTGTTTGAAAGCCTCTTTAAACCTTTCATCCTCAAGAGCCATATGGTCTTCTAGCTCTACTTCCACCTCATTGTCACTTTGATCAAACTTGAAGGCAGCCCCCAACTCGATCAGTGAGTCATCATTGAATGTTGTTATGAAATTTTCAGTAGCAACATACTCCTCCTTAGTGGCTGCAACCACTTCAAAGGTTTCATTATGGAGCTTTGCCAAGCAAGCTTCTTCATCAAAGACACCTTCTCCTCCAATGGCCACCTCATAGCTTGCAATGCAATCTGAATTTTGAGCTTCATCAGGATCGAAGGGAAATTCATCCCATACAGGTTCTTTGTCATACCTTGGTGCCATCACACCCGGATCCCAAATGCTCAAGGGATGATTGTAATGATCAATAGAAAAGTGCTCATCGTACTCCTCTTGGAGTGTTGATTCTTTGAATGAGTCACCTCCCATCTCACTTATACTGATATCTTCATAAGTATCTCTCTCCACGGGTTTAGTTTGATAATCAAACCCAATACCATCCATGTCACTATCATTGTATTGAAATAAAGAATCATCAAAGCTAGCTATTTTGAATACTTTATCATTATTTTCTTCAATGAACCTATCATGAGTGGGTGTGTTACTGATTTCATCATTAGCAGCCCCATGAATAACAAGGAGATCTTCTTGGTTACTTGTCATGAACTCTTCATGTGAAAACTCTTGGGGAGTTGGGACAACAACAAGAGGGAAATTATCGATCGCCAAATCTTCAACAAGAGGTACAAACACATCAGAATCACCACCAACAACATCACTATGGTAATGATCATAAGTTTGCTCAAAGACACCACTAGTATTTCCTTCATCTTGCTCTTATTTAGCGAACTCATCCCACACAACAGTTCTACCATCATCTTCTGTGAAGTCATTTGTCTCAAAACCTTCATTGGATGAATCCAAATTAGGATTCAAGATTGTTGTTTTGTTCTTATCGCCAAAATGATCTTCATCACTACCAATGACATGCAAGTCTAAGGGACTGTTTTTGGGCTCTACCACACATCCTTCACATGTCACGGCAGCCTTCCCATCCAAACATTTAGATTTTGCAGCAATCCTTAAGTATACCCCTTTAATGTCAGGATCTCTCATAAGCGTGGTCAGTTCCTATATCAACTCTGATATAGACTTCTCTCTATGTAGTATCTGATACCTCTGTCACTCAACTGACAACTGAACTCTGTTTTTCCACAGGATGGTAGGATCTTGGCTCTGATACCACTGAAATATCCCCTTTACATTTTTTTTCAATTTTAGCCACAACTTCACCCGTCAACGTTAGCAAAACCAAAACCAGCTAATGAAAGAAACCCTACACCAAGAATGTACACCAAGATCCCAATGACGGGCGAAGTGTGAGCATATGGCGTTAGGGATCGTTAGCTAATAAATTGAAATGCTGGAAATACAATGATTATGCAACTCAACCACTTATTCAGCGATAGTAGATTAACGGCTTGGCCGATCAACATTCTGAGGATTACAAAGTACATGAAAAGTAAATATATGGGCGGCTTGCCGACCCCTTTCGCTTGTTCAGCGGGTAGTACAGAAATGAAATGCTGAAAGTAAAGACGGCGAGGCTTATTTCTTCCACCAAACGGTGGGAATGATAAAAAGAGCAAAACTGAAATTAGACGGTGAGGCCAGTCTCTTCCACTAAAAGTGGGAATATGTAATGTCCCCGTTTTAGCTGACATTGTTTGTTGAAGAGTGAGCCTATCATTTTGACCCTCGTAGGCTGACGGATGTGATTAGAGGGTTGCTTTTGGTCGTTATCCTGAGTTTTGGGACTTTACTCCATCAGTTGATTCAGGTTTGGCCCTTGGCAGAGACTCATAGAGTGATATTCAGGCACTTACTATTTATAGTAAGTCAGGCAGACAGGGGTTACTATTTCTGGCAGGGCACCTAGCTCAATTGGCTATCTCAGTTTCGACCCAGTTTGATAGTTTGTTGAGCAAACGGAGAATAAGGGAGCATTTAATAATAATTAAATGATTATTATTATGACTTTATATTATAAAGTCACTTTAAGTGAAATATTAAAGTTATTAATTAATTAAATGGCTTATTATAAAGTATTTAATGACTTTATAATGAAGGGTGCGAATTATTTATTTGAGTATTTATAACTCATTAAAGTGAAAAGCCATTATTTGATTAATTTTCCTAAGTAAAAAAAGAGCGAAATTATTATTAAATGCCAATTAAATTGTTTTTTTGAAAGGGTCGAACTTTTGACAAAGATTATATATTTTCTCAAAGACAGAGTAGAACTCATTATGATATGATTATTCAAATTTTGTCTTTCTCTCTGAGAACATTTGGAGTTTGGAGAAACAAGGGTTTCAGCAACCAGATTGTGGAGAACGTCAACTCTTCATGATCAGACATACTGAGGCTGTGAAATATTAGTTGAAGCTTGTCCTACAGAGTGGCTTCATTCAGAAGTCATTACAGAGCTTATTTGTGGAGATTCAAATTGGGGTTTGGGTTGATTTCTCTCCAGAGGGGAATCTCTTCATTGGCCATTATTTATCTGGCATCTGGCACTCTTTTCAAGGCTATACGGATTTCATTTATTGCTGGTTCAAGCCGTACTTTTGCAGCAACAAGGTCGTACTTCATCCACAGGCAAAAGCGCTTTGCCTTTTTGTCAGATTCTTCCTCCAGTGGTGGTGCCTTGGTCTTCTGGGGTTCCTGTCTCTGTTTGGTAGAGGGAGATCATTGTCTGTAGGTTGGCCGTACCATTTTCTCATCATTACAGGCGGCTGCAATAAAAATCAGGTTTTTCATTAAATGTTATTGCCTTTTTACTTGCATGTTTGAAATTCGCTATTGTAAGCATTCAGCAAGTTCAATAAATCAAACGCCTTCAGATTATAAGTTGATTTGCCTTCATATTTACCTTCTTGTATTTTATTTATATTTTACAAGCATTTATTCTCAAAATCGCACCATTTCTTTTATACTGCAAAAACCACAAAAAATCACAAAATAGCAAAACACAAATAAAAACTTGCATTTCTGACAGTAGCAGGGGGTTGAGAGACACCAGGTCTCTTACAGAATACAATAGTAATTTGCAGAAATGAAAGAGCTGATTAGTACTACTGATTCAACGTTACAATATGAAGTATAATTTGCAAGAAGAAAAGTGTTATAGCAGTCCAAATCACTGTAATTGACATTAGATGACTCTCCAAACTTCTCAAACCTCCCAACTATGAAAAAACAAGCCAAAAATCTGAACTTCAAACTGATATGAAAAACCAACAAGCATGAATCACACCAAAATGCTCATAACTCATCCAATAGTCCTCTGATTGACATGAAACTGAGTGCTAGTGAAGCCTAGGAAGTTGGTGCCCAAGTCTAGAACATTAAACAGTAGCAAATACCTTCCATTATTTTATGCACGCATTCCAAGACTCTTACAAGCAAGGTACAACCATCAAAAGGGGGCGACCAGATAGATAAATTCAAGGACTTCACTAAAAATTACCAAAACTTGTGGAAAGGGGTGCCTAGCATAGAGAAAGAGATTGGAACAATACCCACAACCACAAAAACATCGAGTAAGGAGCTGTGAGCAAAAACGTGCTACAACAAGCATAAAACCAGCAAACTGAAAACTGAGACAACCCTTCACAAACTTCAAAAAATATCAAAGTAAATATCTCCAATACGCTCAATCTGTTCTTCAGTGTAAAGATCAGTCTTCATCTTAGCTAGTTGCTATCTTTCAAGCAAGAAACTAAGCTTTGCTAGGAGGTATGCATTCCTCGAATCGAGTGAGTTACCATTCTGGCAACATGTTATAAAATTCATTGGATACTAACAATGAAGCCCAACACTCTTATTTATAACCTTTTCTCCCACAAATTCAAATTCAACTCCCTCCAATTAGGGCGCCCAACTCAAATTCACATTCACCTTCAACAAATTGCATTTGAATTTCATTAACCTCCTTCACTTAGGCATCGAAAAGCACATGAGGAATAATACTTTATAAAATGCAAATATATCTCAACATTGGCGTCCCAATATACTTAAGTGAAATACTTTATAAATAATCAAATATTCCTCAAAACTAGGCGTCCATTTTGCCTAAGTTAATATTTCACTTAAAACATTATAATTCACCAAATAAGACCTCCAAAATGACTTAATTAATATACTTATAAAAATCACTTATCTCTCCAAAGTGGCATCCCATTTAGCCTTAGTAAATATTTAACTTTATAATTTCCAACTAAGGCATCTATAATTGAAAATCACTTAAGCCATGACCTGCCAAAACAAGCTCCAGGAATGCTGGAGACCAAACTACTGAAACTACCATGCCAGAAATAGGCATAGTACCAAACTGCTGAAACCTTGCCAAAAATAGCACCAAGGGTGTTGGAGACCGAATTGCTCAAACTGACTTGCCAGATATAGCCACTGAACTGAACTGCAGAATCCCTGCCATAAATAGCACTGCTAAAAATAACATTTACTATAAATAGCATACTGCTAAAAATAGTGACTCCAAATGCATTTTAACCACATTTTGAGCACCCGTCGTAACTTACTAAAAATAGTAAGTCCAGAAAAGTTACTTGTTTCAGTTGTATGTCACACCATTGCGAAGCTCTCTGAAAACCCAGAAGGAATCCAGAATCCAAACTGCAAAACTCCAACATGCAAGCCCCTGAATCCACCAAAGAAACCTCCAAGCAGCTGGAAACCCTAATTTTGCCTCAGACTAGCCTACGAGCATCCGAGGATAGGCTTTTAATCACGGGAAGTTGTAATGCTAAAAATGGGGACATTACAAAGACTGCATTTGAGTCTTCAAAACCTTGGGTGCCCTTGGCCTCCAGGGGCGCTTTTGTTGTTTCTTGACATTTATGACCATGACTAAACCTTATGTTTGACTCCTGATTCCGGTAGTTCAGCAACTCAGATTAACCTGCTAACGGATTTGTTGCAAAGCCTGATCAAATTTGAGACAAACATTCTAGGTATCATTTGATCATAAACCTTCATCTGGTACCTTAAAAAGATGGGCGCCCCTGGCCTCCAGGGGCGCTTTTTGCTCCAGTGTAGTCATTTCTTCAACTCCCTCATTTCTCGTTCAATCTCTCGTTTCAGGTGCTAGACAGATCTTTTAGGCTGGCTGGTAGGCTCATCGCGAAGCTAATAGTATTTCGGAGAAGTCTTCTTGGAAGTGACAAATTAGGGTTTCCAGCTTTGGGACCCAAAATGAGGGGTAAAATGCCAGAATTTTCGAAAACCAGTGTATTCCACTGCGATCAGTATCTTTCAAGCTATCGATCAGTAAAATTTGAAGGCAATCAAAGCACTTACTATTTATAGTAAGGCGTTCTAGAAACAGGCTATAAATAGTAAGTCAGCATCGGGCGCCAGTGTGAACGAGCAAGTCTACCGATGAGGATCACGTCATTCAAATTTCAAGACAAACGAAGTTGTGGAGGTCATGAAATCAAGCAGCTGCTATAAATAGTAAACCACCTTTAGAAACGTGTTATAAATAGCAGGTCAGCTCGAGATGGCAATGTAAACAGACTAACTAGGTCATGAGGATCTTGTGGTTAAAATTTCAAAACAATCCGATCTTCAGAAGAGAGAAAACTTGGAACTTACTATTTATAGTAAGTATTGAGCTGGCAGAAGGAATGAGGAAAAAACGCCTAAGTCTGGAAAATATCCTCCTTCACATGCAAAATGCGCCCATCTTCAGGCCAGGTTGATGAAATTTTCTAAGTTTGCACTCAAATCCTGCTCACTACCTCAAATGCGCCCAAGGAGAGACAAGTAGATGAAAATTTTCTAAGGCATTGAGTTCATCCTGCAGACCCATCAAAATGCGCCCACTTCACGAGGAGATGAAAAAGTTTAAGTGTTGGACTTAAGTCCACCTCCACCATCAAAATGCGCCCAAGGAAGGAGGAAGCTATAAAATTTTCTAAGGCATGAAGTTAAGTCCTCCTCCATGTATGAAATGCGCCCTCTTCAAAGATGAAGGTGTTAGAAAATTCTAAGTGATGAGGATAAGTCCTCCATATGCCAAATGCGCCCACTTCAAGGTGAAAGAAAAGACAAGGCAAGGCGTTTATCCTCCTCCACTATCAAAATGCGCCCATGCTTGAAGAAGTCAAAAAGGTCTAAGGTGTTGGAAATAATTCCTTCACCATATGTGAAATGCGCCCATCTCAAGTGCAAGGTAAAGATGAAAAGGAGGAAGTTACTAAGGGGTTGAAGTTAAACAAGGTGAAATTGATGAGAGAAGTTACCAAGGCGTGGTGAAAATCCTCTTAAGTGAAATGCACCCATGCTAGACATAAAATGAGGAAATATTCTAAGGTGTTGGTGTTAAGCCCTCCTCAATATGCTAAATGCGCCCAAGGTATTGAGGGTGATGTGCAAAGTGTTAATGAAATTTCTTCACCCTAGGTGAAATGCGCCATGTGAAAGATAAATGGAGAAGATTTTCTAAGGAAAAGATTCAAATTTTCTGTCTGACCCCTCATATGCGCCCATGTTGATAAAAAGGATTTAAATTTTTTTCCAAGTGTTGGAATCTCATCTCTAGAGAAAATATGCCCAGGCTTGTAGGGAGATGAAATTTCACTGAGGCATGAATAAAATTGGCAATGGATGAGTTAGAAGGTGCCAGCTTCACAAAGATGATGAAAATTTTCAAAGCCAAGCAAGAAAATTCGCCCAGAGATGAAGAATTGGAATAAATTTGATAAAAAAATATATTTCTAAGGTTTAAAATTCAAAAATTAAATGTACCCCTTCGTTTGTAGACCCATGGATTCGACACTTTCTGAAGAGAATTTTCTTCTGGGTATCGAACATCTTCGACAAGGAATGAATTTTAAAGTCTTCCACACTTCGCCAAGGCCTTCAAGACGAAGATTTTTGATCGACACTTGAATAATGAATTTTCCTAAGCAAAATTTAAAAATTTTCTAAGGCAGAAGGAATAAAATGTGTTGTTGAAATAAAATGTCTCAGATGATGAATTTAAAGTTGATTCACTAGATGATTTTGATCGAAATTGAAGGTGAATTTTCTCAAACAAGAGATGAATGAAATCAAAGTTGTCAACACCTCAGCTAGTGAAATAAATTCCTTGAAGAAGATGCAGTTGTAGTTTACACTTTCAAAAGATGATTTTAAAAATGCATCTCTTAAATACGCCCTTGAGGAGGATGAAATTTTTCTAAGGCATTGAAATATGATGCACAAGTGTTATATGCCCCAGCCTACAGATGTTGAAAAATCATGAAGAAAGCAAAGTTGGCTAGAGAAAAACGATGAACCCTATCAAATCCGGAGATCACTCAGACCTTGGAGTTGAAGCATGAAAATCAGGTAAGTAAGGTGAGTTTATATTATGAAATGTTTTGATGCTCTTTTCCTTGCTTGTTTTGCAGGGTGAACACCGAGGCCAGGGCATGATGACTTGGGGAGATAAAGCGAGAACTTGGAAGAAATGGCTAAGTGTTGAGACCTAGTATGTGCCCAACTCAAGTGGCAAAGAAGAAATGTTTTCAAAGCACAAAATTGGAGGGAAAGATGGAAACCCAAGTGTACTTCAAAGTTGAAGAACAACATCAAGGAGGAAAATCATCGTCAAGCAGGAGAAAGGGGTTGCAGGCTTGAAGTTAGATCAAGGACTTGCTCGCCATATCCATTCAAGGAGTTGAAGCAGTGACGATCAAACTCATCGAATTTGCAGTCAAGAAGAGGAACAAGAACAGTGGGGACACGTTTCCAGACAAGAATCTTCTAGAAGTTGGTGGACATTAATTGCTTATTTATTACCCCACTCTTCTTGGTGGCGGTTTTTAGGGTTAGGGTTTATGTGGCTCAATTTGAGCCCTTCATTGTAATTGAATCTGAGCCGTCCAATGGATTTTTCCAACTATAAAAGGGGCATCCCCCCCTCATTTGTACTCATTAGATTAGACAGTAGAGATCAGATCAGAGAGTAGACATTTTGTTAGAGCAGAGAGATAGTTCGATAGCTTAGCATAGTTTGGGGGAGAAGGAAAGTTTTCCTTTGAAAACTTTGTAAGAGATTGTTTTGAAAACTATCGTAATAAAAGATCTTTCATTGATGGTGAAATTCGTCTTTGTTATGAATAGCTAGCGAGGTTTCTTCACCCCTTCTACTTCGAGTAGCGTAAAGTAGTTTAAAGTAGCGTAATTTTCATTTCATGCAAGTAGATGTTAGCTGTGGACTTGTGGTGTTAATCAAGGCAACTTCATTTTAATCCATACCACTAGCAGCTTGCTGACGGCAAGTATGTCTTGTGTGGTCAACTGGAAAATTTTATAAGCTCAACTTCGGTTGTGATTTACGTCTTGGCATGCATCGTCTTGATGGTGTCATGATCTTGAATTGCGCCTTGAATATCTTTCGCTGCTCCCTTGAAGATTGCACCAATTTTGCTGAAGCTGTCCAACGTGAGGCAAGGCAAAATCTAGTTGAAGTCTGCCGAAATTGATCTTGCATCCCGTCTTTAGATAGAATTTAAATCTTCTAAACCCTGCACTCTTTTCATTTCAGTACAATTCTGGTTAGTTTTAGGAAACACGTACCTCATCGCCAAATCATTCGCAACGTACAAAATCCCCTTCCAATCATTAACCCGCTGTCAGCTGCAAACCTTTTGAACAATTGTGTAAGTCCCCTCGTAAAAATAGCAAATCACAACGAACCAACTGAGGGTATTCCATACAATTGTCGGAACCTTGGAGTTGAACATACAAACTTTCTGGCAATCTTAGCGTATGGAATTCTTTGATCAAGAGAGAATGGAGTAGCTTTCGGATACTTTGTTCTGCTAATTGGTGCGGTCATAAAAATCACATCAATAGGCGCCCCTAGCCTCCAGGGGGCGTTTTGCTCTGAAATGGCATTTTTGACCATGATTAAAGCCCTATGTTTGACTTCTAATTTTGGCAGTTCAACAACTCAGATTCATCCGCCAACGGACTCATTGCAAAGCTTGATCAAGTCTAAGAAAAACATCCTAGGTGTCTTTTGATAAAAAAGTTTCATCTGATGCCTCAAAATTTGGGCACCCCTGGCCTCCAGGGGTGCTTTTCTACTCCATTGTTAGTCAAATTTTGACTAATTTCATCTCCCTCGTTCTTCGTTCAATCTCTAGTTTGAGGTGCTAGACTAATCTTTTGGACTGGCAGGTAGGCTCATCACGAAGCTAACAGTATTTTGGAGAAGTCTTCTTGGAAGTGACAAATCTTGAAAAGATGATCTGGGTCTTTGAAATTTAGGGCACCCCTGGCTAGCAGGGGCGCTTTTGCTTCCTAGAGTTAGAAAAATTTCAAGCATTTTCTCCTCGACGAAAATCCCCTCCGTGATGAAGCATCATTTCGAACATATCTTGCCATAGAATCTTCGCTAGAGTGTTTTAAGCTTAGATTTTGACACCTGGTATCTGACCATCTGCCATTGACGACCTCAAAGGTCCTAACTTTTCTCTTGAAAAAGTGAAAACAACCCACCAGAGCTAAATTGACTTTTAACCGATTTTTCCTTCACCACTGTGATCGTGAAGTGAAATAAGCCAATCAAAACAAATTTTAGTCAATTCTAACAAGATCTAATTTTTAGTGTTCTTCCTAAAAATAGAGGTCCGGAAACCCTAATTTTCAAAATTTTCAAATTTTGTTAGTATCTTCTAGACAGTAAACCCACAAAAAGCCCATACAGTGACCCAAAAGTGACTTTTGACAACAATTTTACAAGATTTAGACTATTTTAAGCAAAATGCCTTAATGAAGCAAAAACATTTGTTTGGGGTACAACATATTGCATTGGAAAAATCAAATAAATATTGCATTGCATCTCTTTTCCATTTCAATCACTAGTGTATTGCAAATAGAAGCCTTTCATATTCATGATATCATCTTGTGCATCAAAACTCAAAATTAAACCACAAACAATTATAGAGTTTACAAGCAAAGTGTTTGACGAAATTTTGGAGCTTCAAAATCAGAAAATTTGAATCAGATTTGGCAAGGCTTCTTACAGTGGTATCAGAGCTAGGCATTCTGCCAGCCTATTGGGTAGATTGGTCATTGTTTCAGCTAATCAATTGCAGATCAGAATTTCAGTTGGGCCACATGGCTACTTCTAGCAATTCAAAGAAAGCTTTGATGGAATCATTGATTCAACAATAGATTTCTATGGAGAAAAGATTGGAATTATGGAACCAAGAACAGGATAAACTGATTGGAAAATTAGAAAGGTGGAACAAAGAACAGGAGGCCATCAAGGTTTTTCATGAGTGATTGAAGTTTGTTGGTGAAAAGCTGCAATTCTTACCACAGGTTAAAGCATCTCTTCTTAACATTTTGGAGGAAGCTGAAAGTTGTTTGTGTAAGGTTGGACAGTCACCTTCTCAAGCAATGTATTAGGCTATGAGACCTTTGGTGAGTTCTTTGGTCAAGCCAAAAACTTTGCAACATCAGGATGAAGAGGTTAGACTTGCAGTTACGTCTTGCATGATTGAAGTTGTAAGGATGACAACACCTACAGCACCATATGGTAATGGTACTATGAATGTAATACTTCAGGTGATGGTGGATAGCTTTCAGGGGTTACATGATGTTAAAAGTCCTACCTTTGGTCGGAGAGGAAAATCTTGGAGATTATGGCCAAGTTTAGGGTATGTTACCTCTTGCTCAATTTTGGCTGCAATGATTTGATTCTCTAGATGTTTGACTACTTCATTTCCGGGATCAGGAAATGACATTCAGACAGTGTGATGGCAAGTATGTTCAATATCTTGTCCCTGATCCTTGAAGAAGATTGTAAATGTAAACAAATCTTCTATAAGAGCGAGAGACTAAGGGTTCTAAAGAGATTCTAAGTTTCATATTTCTACAAAATTTCTAAGACAGATTTGCGAATTCCAGATTTTATTTTCTTGAATGTGCTGATTGCAAAACATTGATCGATTTCTATATTCTGCAAGAAGGGAAAGAAGTCCCTTATATATGATGAAGACGCGCCTCAAGGAGAGACGCGTCTCATGAGAGGACGCGTCTCCACAAAGTGAAGACACGTCCACTCATGGGACGTGTCCCTTGAGTGTGTGGGCTTCTTAACCAACAGAAGCCATTCGGATTTAAACAAACTATAATGAGTGTTATCCAATAATCATTTATATAAGAATTTGATTTATCCAGTTTCGAATTTTGATCATCTTCAGAAATTCGAATATTTAAATTTGAAGGATTTATATTTTAAGAACAGTTTAGGTTAAATATAAATGATGATGATGCATTAATGCAATCATCATTTATATCTGATCGAAGCTATCTTAAATCAACACTTCCTCTTAGCTAGGGAAGATATTTCAAATTAAATAAGAGGAGATATCACCTACACACATGATATCAAGATATGATATGTTTTCATAAGATTGTCAAGTCACATGACATTCTTCATAATCACATCTTCATTATGGTATGTGCACTGACATCAAGTCACATGATGTCTACCATAATTCATGGCATATCCACGGATATAAATATCCACCATGATTATCTCTTAAAGATCACAATGATCTTCAGATGATATCAAGTCTCATGATATCCATCAAAGTGTCCAAGAGATACTATCATGACATGTCCACAGATATCAAGTCACATGATATCTATCATGATAGTTTATCATTGTAGAGTCGTCACTTTACAATGTCAAATACAAGTGTTCATTATTAGAAAGATCGTCACCTTTCAATAATGTACATAGGGGGAGTGTTGATGTGTTTTTTGTGACCGCACCAAACAGCAGAACGAAATAGTTTAGGGCTACTCCATTCTCTCTTGATCAAAGTATTCCGTGCGCTAAGATTGCGAGAAAGTTCGCACGTTCAACTCCAAGGTTCCTTAAGTGCGAATAGACCTAGTTTGGTTGATGTGTATTTGTTGTGTTCTTACGAGGGGACTTACACAATTGTTCAGATTTCTTGCAGTTAGCAGCTAATGTATGATTTTGAAGGGGATTCTCGCGTGTATGATTTGGCAATGTGGTTCGTTTTCCTAAAGCTAATCAGAGATGTGCGGAAAATAAAAGGGTATAGGGCCTAAGAAATTTATATTCTACTCTAAATGCAGGATATGTGGAGCTTCGTTTCAATAGACTTCAACCAGATTTCACCTAGCCTCACGTCGGACAGCCTCAGTAAAATCGGTGCAATCTTCAAGGGGATAGCAAAAGATGTTCAAGTTATAATTTAACATACATATACCATCAAAACGACGCATATAAGCATGTAAACCACAACCGAAGTTAAACTCAAGATAAGGTCCAGTTGACCACGCAAGGCGGACTTATCATCAACAAGCCGCTAGTGGTATGGAATAAAGTGAAGCTACCTCAATAAAACACCACACATCAAAGTAAACTACTTGCATGAAATTAAGCTACTTGGATTCGAAAGGAAGAAGAGACCTTGCTAGCTATTCATGACAAGACGAATTCCACCATCAATGAAAAGATCAATTATCATAAAAAGTGTTACACAACAATCTCCTCAAAAGTTTTCAAAGGGAAAACTTTCTTTCTCTTCCACACTATGCTAAGCAAAATGACTACTATGCAATCTCTCCAATCTCTAGCTCTAACGCTAATGCCTGATCTAATTTCCTGTTCTAATGTGATACAAATGAGGGGGACTCCCCCTTTTATAGCTAGCCAAGTCCCAAAAGATGGCTAGGGTTACAATTAATAGAGTGGCCAGAATCGTGCCACCTCAGCCCTAACCCTAAAAACTGCCAGAATAGGGAGTGGTACATTAAATGAATCAAAGATTCCCACTCACTCCCAAAATAGTAAATGTAATAAGTGTCCACATTCAGTCTTCTAGAAGATCCTCATCCAGTAGTGTGTTCCCACTTGCCTTCTCTCTGACTGCTAACTCAACAAATCTGCCAAGTACAGCCTCAACTTCCTGAACTGAAATTGGTGGAACACAATCTAGCTGAAACTCTAATACTGTAACTGAATGCTCATGCCTTGTACAAGATTTTCTCCAAGCAGCTAAGGAGTCCTGTGTGTTTTGGATCAAAGTGGAGAAAGTAGCAGTATTCTCGAAATCATCTTGTACAAAGGTCTTAACATTTGCGAAGAAAGGCACCAACAAACCCCTCAAATTATCAAAACTTATCTCATCTGGATTCAGCCGCCTAGCAAATATGGCCTCAAAGGTATTCTGAACTCCATCTATAATGTTGGCCATAGCCTTATGTACTCTAGCAGAATCCGCTTGTGCCGCATCGAAGAAACCACGCCCTGTGATCGCCGAAGAATACCACCGAGAGAAATCGTATCTGTCATTCTCCTGAATGACACCTCCATCAATCAGCAACTGCAATGGCACATGCCTCAATACCTCAAGACGCTGGATCACCTTACTCTGATAGATGGAAGCATCGCCCCAAGCATGATCCACCACATCCATTCGTGTCAAAATAGTAGAGGCTTGCTGAAAGGCATAAGCAAGGTCCTCCATAAATCTTTCTGTCTCGGCACGAACTCCTGTGACCCATTTATCTGCCTCTTGTGCCATCCTCCCCAACTCTATCAAACCGCCGATCGACTCTCTAGGTACATCCGCTGGAGGCTCTATCACTGGTACATCCTGCCCTCGAGAACGAGATAACTGCTGTACATATCCAATTAACGCCTTGTGTTCTCTTTTCAGCTTCTTATACTTCCCTTCTTTCTTGAACAACCTATCCTTGAGGGCGAGGAAGGAGTTATCACACTCCTCAACAATCTGAGCACCAGTAGGGCGTCCCAAATCCAGAGTGACCACATAATTCTCAGGAACTGCTTCATTCCGGTCACACTCGACTCGTGGGACAACAACGTGAAGAGTACGAGAGCCATCCTCCTCAGTGGAGATCTTCGAAAATTTTCTTGCTTTCTTCTTCTGTGGAGGTGCACTGATCCGGTTTAAGAACTCCTCCATCTCAACTGCTGGATCAATTTCCTCACTAGGGCTTCTCCTCATTCTATCTTTAAGCCAATCGGGCACCTCATACTGTATATCGAAGGGCTGCTGCTCCTGTGCCTCCACTTCTCTAACTTGCTCAACTTCTTCATCATTCTGGCGAGGCTCATTGTCCTCAAGTGGCTGAGTATCACCTGACACTATATCATCATCATCACCATCGTTCATGGCCGCCTCTAACTCTTGCTGAAACTAAGGGTCAGTAATAGTCCCCTCATCATCATGCTGATCAATCCGGACAGGTGCGTTGACACTCTGGCCAACTGACTCTCTCCGTGGAGGCTGAATATCGTCCTGTACTACCTGCACCTGATTCAATACAATCCTCTGATCAGCAAATAAAGACACCTCCTGTATGCTTGGAGAACGTGTCTCCAAGGGTGTTGCCATTGTGACTCGTGGAGGCTCTGGCTGAATAGGCTCCTGTCGAACTATTTCTTTCTTCCTGGACTCTGGACCTCTTGTAATCTGCTTCTTCCTGCCAGTGGTGGGCGTCCTGTGATCTCCCATCATGTTGTAAGTCAAAGCAATTGACCTACTCTTCAATCTATTCACCTTTCTGTCAACCCATGCTCTAGTAAATGTCATGACTGGGATAGAAAGAGTATCCAAATCAGCAACCTCGGGCTCTGACCAATCCACAGGTGGAAGTGGAGTATCTCGAACAGCTGCATAATCAGGATGTACAACATCCATATCCTCGTTCACCTGGTCTGGAACCGGTACTACCTCACACTCCCTGATCAGAGTAATAGGCAATCGAGAGAACATCCTCTTCCTTACTTCAATCTCATCAACTGCATCAGCCCAATAATCCTCTATGGTGGCCTTATGTTTGAACTCCTCCGACAGAACCCAATTGATGTTATGATGTGGGTCGTAGTGCTGTCGGCTAGTATGATATGAGAAATGATAAAATTGAAGCTCACTTTCAGCCTCTCTAGCTGCCTGCATCGAAGGACACACCTCATCCGAGTTGCCCATTACAATTGGAAATTCTATCCCTCCCTTCTTTTTCTTCTTTTGGATTTTATCAAAGGCTAGCAACTGTCTAGATATCTCTAGCATCAATATTCTATCTGTTGGGTATTTAGGCAGCCTATACGGGTATGATGAGAAACCTTGCAGCCTAATGTAAGAGAATCTCGGAAATTGTATGAACCAACACCCATACCTTTCAATTAACTCCTGGGCTTCCTTCGAGATTCTGTGTTGCAATCGCTCCTGCAGCAGCCTCGTGATGTACATGGTGAATGAGTCGTTGACACGCTTGTAGTGGGTTGTGCTTGACAGGTGCAATTGTGGACAGGCATCATAGATTTTGAACTGATGAGAGCCGCATCCAACAGGTTCTTTGTAAGATATCCCCCTATACTTCGTCTTCCGTGCCAACATATAAATGACATAGGAGCTCATGTAAAATGTCTTCGTTCTCCTCAAGCTTAGGAGCTGCTCGTGCAAGTTGTCACTGATCATCGCAGCCCAATTGACATAGTCTTTTCCCTCTAGCACCAGGTTGATGTAGTAAAACATCCAGGGTTCAAAAATAAATGATTGTGGGCAACCTCCAACCCTGCTCAGCATCATGATGAGATCACAGTATTCTTGCTTCAAGTCATCCGCTATGATCTGCTTGGGCAACTTCGTTCGAGAAGGCTTGGGAGTGCTCATCCAGTGGGTATTAATTGTATCCATGCATTGCTCAAAAGAAGAAGCATACATCCGCTCAACCCGTTCTCTGGATTTGTAAATCATATTCCTATGCACCGGGATCCCGAAAGCTTCACCAATGGCTGTCGGAGTAAGGTTGGCAAGCACTTGGCCATCAGGTGACATGATCGACCGGTGTTCCTTCTCGTAGCAATTAGCGCACTCCATTATCAGCTCCGAACACTGTATAGCTGGCGGGAAACCAGCAGCTGCATATAATCCACTTCGGACGATGTTGTGCGAAGTGACTGAAGCCCGATGACTACCAATTCCAAACATCCTGTTCTTGAAGGTCTCCAGGTTGACGGAGCCCAGGTTAGTGTCTGTCAACTTTCCTAGCTTTGAGATAAACTTCGACTCCGGCATGAATGTTTTACTCAGCTTCTTGATCACTGCTTGGCTTGAGGCACCATTGTCCTTTCCGGTTGTCCTCGCTTCAGCCATCTGCAACATAACAAACATTCATTAGCAATTTAAATTTAATAAAATAAGGCATGATATTACATAGGGGCTGCAGTCGACTTTAGAAGTTGCAATAACTTTCGTGTTTGCAAACCTCAGCTTCTCTCTTGAATTTCAATACTTAGAACAGATTTCTAAGTAGACTTTCATGGCTTCACTTCACTATCCCAATCAGCAATTTGAACTTCGTAACTTTGTATCAGCAATCAGCAATCAGCAAACTTCGAAAACTAATTTCACTCCACTTCAAGGCGTCCTCCTTCAACTGGCAACCTCAACTCCAGCAATGAACTAAGTTTCAGCCACACTCGTACCTTTCAAGCCTTCAACAACTTCTCTTCTCCAACCAGCAAGTGCGCACTTCTATACTTCAGCAAATACTTCTTTAACCAGCAAGGGCGTACCTCTTCAGCAACTCAAGGCGTCCTTCCAGCTGCAAATTTGATCAACTTCCAAGTGCGCCTCCTCAGCAAACTCAATTCCTCAGCAAAATTCAAATTCCTTCAAGCCCTCCAGCAACTTAAGGCGTCCCTTTTTAACTCAGCAACCTCCAGATTTTAAACTCTTCAAGCAACAATTCACTGCAACACTTCACTCTCAGAGCAAGTTCGACTTCTTCAGCTGTGAAAATAAGTGAGAAACATCTCCATTTTATAGCCAAAATTTGAATTCTAGAAGAAGTTAATTTTAGCCAGTGCAATTAAACTCCACTACTCCACTTCAAGAATTCGAATTTTCCCTCTCTGGTGTTTCTGACACTTGTCTCCAGTCGTCGGGAATCTTATTCTTCTAGAAACTTGACTTTGACTGGCATCCTTGAATTTATTTTCAAAAAATTTAATTTAAATTCATCCTTTGAAACCCACCAGCTGGAGCCCTGTCACTTGAAATTCGAATTTTAACTCTTCATCACCTCTGGGAAATTCATCCTTGAAAATTTCAAACAAAATTGTCTAGGCAACTGACTTCAAGTTCATCGTTCGAAGAAAACTCTTTTTGATAACACATTTTATTCACTCTGCCTTAGAAAATTTTAAATTTTCCCTTAGGAAAATTCACAATTTGAACACTGATTAAATTCTTCACTGAAAAAGTGTCGGCGAAGCTCAGAAGACTTGGAAATCCATCTATCATTGCAAATGTCCAGTACCCAGAAGCGAATTATCTTCAGAATGCCTCGAATCCATGGGTACCCAACAAACGGGTTCATTTAATTTTTGAAATTTGAACCTTAGAAAAATATTATTTTCACCATTTTAAATTGATTCTTCGCCTATGATCATCCTGTGTTGCTCTGACTTCTTGAAGAACTTGAATCATCTTGCATTATCATCGTCTCTGACTGCATCTCTGAGGAAAGTTGCTCGTGCCCCACGGAGAAATTTTATCATCTTGGGGCTCTAGGCGTATTTTCTAAGAAGAAAATAATTTGCCTTAGAAATATTTTTAAATCATCTTGCATTCTGAGAAATTGCCTTAGAAAATGTTTCGTTTGCCTGCCAGCGAGAGAAGTATCATCTTCACTTAGAAAAATTTATTCGCCTAGCACACCTTATTTCTCACTTCATTTGCAAACACTTCTAAAAAAAAAAAATTCCAACGCCTTAGAGGAGTTCTCCAACACTTAGAAAATATTTCACTTTTCTACTTGAGGCGCCTAGCACACTTCATTTTATTTCCGCCACCTTCAAATATTTCAACGCCTTCAAGATATTTTAAAATCACCTTAAGCGCCTAACATACTTGGGAGGATTTTAAAATCACGCCTTAGCCACTTTGCCTTCACCACCTTAGAAAATATTTTAACACCTTATAACTCCCCTCACTCTAGGCGCATATAGCATTTGAAGAGGGATTTAAAATCACGCCTAGGCAATTTTCTAACACTTTTAGGCTTTAGGCGCCCAACACACACGCCTAGCAATTTTCTCTAAGGCCCACCACCTTGGGCGCATTCTACACATGATGGAGGATAACGCCTAGCTTTCACCTTGAATTTACCACGCCTTGGCAAAATTTTCACCTCAATTACCACCCTTATTCACCATTTACTATCAAACATGGGCGCATTTGAACCCATCAACTGGATGACTCTTCAACTTTGCTTTTTTGTCTTGACATGCACAAGTTTGGGCGCATTTAGGAGGGTGAGGAGGACGAGTTTGCAAGCTGGGCGCATTTTGCATGTGATGAAGGATAAAAACTTTGACTTCGTTGACTCCCTCCTTGCTTTGGGCACATTTTGGCCTTGAAGAAGGATAAAAAGCATTAACCTTGTTGACTTTTCTTGCCTTGGGCGCATTTTGACCCCTGAGCAGGATGAACGCCATACTTAGAATTTTCTATGCCTCCAGCTAAGATGGGCGCATTTAGCCAGGCCTACTGGACGAGATTCCAGACTTAGACAAAATTTTCATCATTTTCGCCAGCTTACGTACCTTGCTATTTATAGTAAGTTCTCTGAATTTGCGCTTCTGAAGCTCAGATCATCTTGAAATTTTGAACGTAGCATCCTCATAACCTTATCAATCTGTCGGCACTGCCACTTTTAGTCACCCTGCTATTTTTAGCATGTTTCTGAAGGTGGTTTACTATAAATAGTAACCTCATGTTTCTGATAGCTCCCATGCTCCGATCGAGTTGAAATTTGAATGAGGCGGTCCTCACCACGTGACCTGCTGGCTGACACCGGAGCATGCACTCAATTTACTATTTTTAGCCAGTTTCAAATTGACTTACTATAAATAGTAAGTGCTCCGTTTGACTTGAAATTTCACCCAGATAGCCTGATGGATGCTGATCGCGATGGTTTACATCGGTTTTCGAAAATTTTGACTTTTACGCCTATTTTTAGGCTCCGAGTTGGAAACCCCAATTTGCTCTGCATGCGCATCAAATGAACTCGCTTTCTTCGCTGTGGCATGCGATCGGCTTGTAATTTTGAATGCTGGGAGGCGGCTGCCGGACACACCTGCTAAAAATAGCAAGTTCCTTATGAGTGAGATCGTTTGCATGTCACACCATCGCGTAGGTCTTGAAAACCCACCAGGAATCACCCGACATGCAAAAGAAACCCTGACATGCAAACCCTAAAAATAGCCTCGGAAGGCTGAATTCTGAAAGTGATCGTCTCGTTTTGCATGCTACATCATCGCAAAGGTCTCGAAAAACCCAGAAGGAATATGCAGACATTTAAAGAAAAACTCTGCATCTGCACCCTGAAATTGGTCCCGGAAGCTGGACTGCTAAAAATAGTAAGTTGTCTGTTTTCGCTCAAATTTTGCATGCAAGTAGCCTGATATGCTCTGAATGCGGTGTGACTGTTGAAAATTCAAAAATGCTGACAAATTGCCCTGAATTTCACACTTACTAAAAATAGTAAGTATCTCAGAATTCGATGAAAATTGGCTGGAAGCCTACTGGATGCCTGCTAGAAACATACTGACACCAATGTTAAGCTCAATTTTCAATTTACTCACTTTATTTGACCTTGGACTGACCAGAAACGGTGAAACCCTAATTTTGGACTTGGTCAGTTTCACACTTAAACTCACTGACGGGCGCAACCCCAGAAAGACGGACACCAGAAAAGAGACAGAGCGAGAGAGAGAGGAAAACCCAAGCCAAAAGACCGGAACGGAGCAAAAATTTAGGGGGTCCCCATCTTGAATGGGGCGATGTGTGAAAAGGTCACAACAGGGAGTAGGCCCATAAAGTCATGGAGTCACACACATGACAAAAGAGTTTACACATTAAACATCTTTATATATTAGTACAATTTTATAAACAATTTGTATTTCAAACATAAATAACAAATTACATTTCAACCATACCAAGTTTCTTCTTGAAGTACTCTACCTTGATTCGGGAGAGAGGCTTGGTGAGAATGTCTGCAATTTGATCATTTGTACTAATATACTCCAACTAAATCACTTTCCTTTCCACCATATCTCTTACATAATGATAGGGGATCTCAATGTGCTTAGATCTATCATGAAAGATAGGATTTACAGAGAGTTTGATGCAACTTTGATTATCACAATGAATAATTGTAGGATTCAAGGGCTCACCAAAGAGTCCCACAAGCAATTTACGAAGCCAAACTGCTTCTCCTGCTCCCATTGAGGCTGCAATGTATTCAGCTTCTATTGAACTTTGTGCAACTGAAGATTGTTTTCTGCAAATCCAGGAGATCATAGCTGATCCTAAACTGAAGCAACATCCTGATGTGCTTTTCCGATCGGTTATACTTCCAGCCCAATCTGAATCAAAGTACCCATGTAGATCTAGTTGATCATTCTTGTAGAGAAGACCATATCCAATAGTGCCTTGAAGATATCTCAAAATATGTTTCACAGCCATTAAGTGAATTTCCTTTGGCTCACACATGACTTGGCTGAGAACATTCACTGCATAGCAAATATCAGGTCTGGTGTTGACCAGATACATCAAGGATCCAATCATCTGTCTGTAAAGGGTTGGATCTACACACTTGGATTTTGTTGCTGCTTCTTTCAATTTGTGAAGGCTGGTTTCCATAGGTGTAGACATTGGTCTACAATCCAACATTCCAAATCTCTTCAGAATATCAATAGTGTACTTCCCTTGGTTTAGTATAATGCCCTCTGATTTCTGCCATACTTCTAAACCTAGGAAGTAGTGTAGAATGCCCAAGTCTTTCATGTCAATTCAGAAATTAGATCCTGCTTCCCTTGAGCAATGAGGTGATCTTCTCCTGTTATCAGCAGGTCATCAACATATAAAATAATTATTAGCATATCACCTTTAATTACCTTGAAGTAGAGATTGGAGTCAACATCTTCTTGGAAAATCCTAATCCCAAGAGATAGCTGTCAATTCTTCCATACCAAACCCTGGGAGCCTGTTTAAGTCCATAGAGATCTTTCTTCAGTCTGCATACATGTGAGTCAGGTTTATGTATCACAAAACCTTCAGGCTGTTCCAAATAGACTTCTTCTTCAATGGTTCCATTCAGGAAGGCAGTTTTCACATCCATTTGATGGATCTTCCAACCTTTAGCTGCTGCAATGGCTAACACTGCTCTCACTGATGTGTAACGGGCAACAGGTGCAAATGTTTCTTCGTAATCAATGCCTTCCTTTTCAAAAAAACCTCTTGCCACAAAACGTGCTTTATGTTTTTCTATACTGCCATCAGCAGCATGCTTGATTTTGAAGAGCCATTTGGAAGAGACAACAGATTTCTCTTTTGGTCTAGGCACTATATCCCATACATCATTCTTTAGAATAGACTGATATTCTTCTGTCATTGCATCCTTCCATGCTTGATGTCGGAAAGCTTTTGTAACACTGACAGGTTCGGAGTTTATGATGTCGTTCATTAGAGCAACATAGCTAGTGAAACGTTTGGGTCTTTTACTCTCCCTGAATGTTCCTTTGGGTGTTGCATGATCCTCTGCTTCTTTGATCATCTTCCTGGCCCAAAGTGGTCTCTTTCTGCCGTTGTCATTTGTATTCTCATTTGAAGTAGAAGGAAGTTCATGTGGCATTTCCTCAGGATGCTCCCTCTGAATCTCAGGAGCAAGTTCCATTTCAGGTACTCTAGGGGAATAAGTTTCAGTCTCACTAGAACTTCTTGCCCTCTTGAATGCAACGTCTTCTTCAAAGATGACATCTCTGCTCAATTCAATTTGATTCTGCCCGGGTATGAATATCCTGAAGGCCTTGGAGGTTTCACTATATCCCATAAATATCCCTTTTTTTCCGGAAGGTTCAAGTTTGAATCTCTTCTCCTTGGGCACAACCTTTACAAGTTCCTTCATGAGATGGTTTTAACTTAGGTAAGCCAGTTACAAGTTTTTCCATAGAAGGTAGGGCACAGAAATGAAGGTGTCCTAATCTTCTATGCCAAATCTCATTTGACTCAAAGGTGTCAAGGGTAAGGGCTTGTTTAACTTCAGTGCAAAGTTTGTAAAGGTACCCTTGTCTTACACCTATGGTTTGGGCTTTCTTGATAGTTGATTTTTTAGGCCATGCTAGAACTTTTCCATCCATAAATGTAACCCTATATCCATTGTCTTCAAGGGAAGAGATGGATATCAAATTCCTCTTTATTCCAGGTACAAATAAGACTCCAGTGAGATGAACGGAGAGACCAGATTTCAATGTGATGGAACAAGTTCCAACCCCTTTTACTTGATGTGTAGAGTCATCTCCAATTGTTACATCTTCATCAGACTCTTCAGTCATAGTGTCTAAGTGTTCTCTAAACCCTGTGATGTGCCTTGAAGAACCACTATCAATCACCCAGTTGTTGATGTTGTTAGATATTTGACTAGAAAAGGCAAAATAGAACACAAAGTTCTCAGATTCATGATCTAAATTTGTCTTTCCTACTTTGGCAAAGGATGCTTGTTGCTTTGATCTGTCAGGGCACTTCATTGCATAGTGGCCATATTGATCACATCTAAAGCATTGTACTTGAGAGATGTCTTTCTTTTTAGAGGATCCCTTTCCATTGGAATTTCTCTTTCTTTTAAAAGATCCTTTCTTGTAGGAGTTTTTCTTATTCCTTTTATTAGACGATGTGTTGAGTACATGAAGGTCTTCATCTATGTTTTTCTGTTTGTTTTCTTTTGAGGAGAGTCTTGTTTCTTCTTGAAGGCAGTCAGTTCTTAGCTTGTCAAACTTAGGGAGTTTAGATCTTGCACTTATTCCTTGAACAAATGACTCCCATGAGTTTGGTAGGCCTCCTAGTGCAATTAGAGTTAACTCTTTGCTATCAATCTGATATCCAATTGTGGATAATTGATCTCTCAGTTCAATAATCCTCATGAAGTATGCATTAATGGACTCTCCTTTGTTTATTTGAGCATTGTTGATTTGCCTTTTTAAAGCAAGAGTCCTGCAGGTGTTGTTGATCTCATAAGTTTTCTCAAGAGATTTGAACATATGGTATGCAGTTTCATGTTTTGCTAGGATGGGCACTATATGATCCCTAACTGCATCTACTAGGATTTTCATGGCCTTTTCATTGTTTTCTATCCATTGAGATTTCTCAGATTCAGACTCTGATTCCTTCATATTTTCTCTCACAAGTGAGTCCGGCTTATTCTCTCTAAGGATCATCATGATTCTAAATTTCCATGATGTGAAGTTGTCTGCTCCTGCAAGGCGATCTTCAAATCTGATCACACTTGACATTATGAAGAATGTGATGTGAATTCGAATTTTAGAAAATACGAATCTTCTAGAGCAAACTGATTTTAGATTTGTTTAGGATTCACACAACCTTGCTCTGATAGCATGTAAATGTAAACAAATCTTCTATAAGAGCGAGAGACTAAGGGTTCTAAAGAGATTCTAAGTTTCAGATTTCTACAAAATTTCTAAGACAGATTTGCGAATTCCAGATTTTATTTTCTTGAATGTGCTGAATGCAGAACATTGATCGATTTCTATATTCTGCAAGAAGGGAAAGAAGTCCCTTATATATGATGAAGACGGGCCTCAAGGAGAGACGCGTCTCATGAGAGGACGCGTCTCCACAAAATGAAGACACGTCCACTCATGGGACGTGTCCCTTGAGTGTGCAGGCTTCTTAACCAACATAAGCCATTCGGATTTAAACAAACTATAATGAGTGTTATCCAATAATCATTTATATAAAAATTCGATTTATCTAGTTTCAAATTTTGATCATCTTCAGAAATTCGAATATTTAAATTTGAAGGATTTATATTTTAAGAACAGTTTAGGTTAAATATAAATGATGATGATGCATTAATGCAATCATCATTTATATTTGACCGAATCTATCTTAAATCAACAAAGATGAAGATGTTTGCAAACAGCTACAATCAAATTTATTAGTCATTTGGAGAAGAGAGCAACATGTTTCAACCGTAGCATATGATCTCACTAAAAAATTGGTTGAGAAAAAAATTGAGAAATTCAGGGAACAATTGAATGCAGAAGAGTTAATCTCATTTGGTCTACCAGTTCCTTCTTCTCTACTTGAAGAAAACATGCCATCATCCAGTGGAGCAACTGAGCTGAAGGATGAGATCATAGAACAAGTTGATCCCTCTTGTGTCAAGACACTTAAGAAGGGCATTGATGATGTTTCTATAGGTAGAATTAGTGTTGACCTAATTCCAAATCAGGATATGTGCATAAATGGCATCACCCAAGAAGATAGTTGTGTAACTCAAGCACTTCCTGAGCAATTTGATGCTTCCGTAGGTCATGCAAAGGTTGTTCGTAAACCTAAAAGTTTGCACAACTTGGAGAACCAATTGAAGGTGAGCAAGGATGAGATTGTGGCAGCCTTATCTCATCATGAAAAAATGCACAAACTGATTGAAAATCATCTTTGGATGGTTCAATTGGAGGGAAGAAAAAAGGGAGTCGAAGCAAAGTCTTCTCATAATAATTTACAGGCAATCAAAGAAGGTATGGGAACAATGAAAACAAATTATTTGCACCTTCTTTTAGATTGTGATCACCTTCTCAACCTCGTTGAGTTCTATTCAAATGTTTTGAGAAGGAAAGAAGACAAAGTAGATAAGCTTACTCATGAGCTTATGGTTTCTAGCGATTCCTTGAGGAGTACTCAATTAGCTTTTCAGGAATCCGAGATTCATGTTGATGAGCTCTTCTTAGAGTTGAGCTTGGCCAGATGTCCATCATGTTCAGTAGAGACTCAATCATCTATAGCAGCTAGGGTACAGGATGAGGAGAGCAACATGAGATCTCCTAGCATTCATACTCAGGATACCAGTGCAGTGTCTCTTGTGATTGATAGGCAAGAAGAGTCACTTGGTGATGGATGCATCGTTCTCTAAAGGTCTATGATCGAGTTGTCGATTGATTTTAGTCTAAGGGTTGGAGATAGACATGTTGGTAGTAGTATCCCAGCACCATCCTCATGGGTTTTACCCCCTACTTCATTGATTGATGGTTGTCCTACCTTGCTGGTTGGAGTTCTGACAGGATACACTTTGAGGGCAGCAACTGTTGAGACAGATAGGAGAAGTTTGGATGGCTACTTTGGAGTTAGAGGATGGAGTGATGATGAGGTCTTATCATCCTTGGGTAATAGAGATACCTTTTGCTCCATCATGGACATGATTCACAGGCTACATGGTGCTATTCTGATTTATACCAGTAGCCTATCTGAGGTTGGCATGTGCTTTTATGCACCTTTATTGGGCATCATTCACATTTTCAGGAGATCACTCAGGGTGGAATAGATTGTTGATGATACAGACACATCAATTTTGGCTACAGGTTCAAGCATCATGGGAGATTTGAGCACTAGGCTCTACATTGGTACTTTTGAGATTGACATTGGTTAGTCTTTTCAGAAGAAGACGGTTTCTTCTAAGTCTTGCACGCTGGACTTTGGTGATGTTCTAGGATCGTTTCAGGAGAATGATGGCATTCATGAGGGTATTCTTCCCACTCCTGAAAGTAAGTCAGGACACTTGTAGTTGCTTTCTGATAGAGGCCTTGTTGACAAAGTTGCAAGGGGGAATGATGACGTAGCTGCAAGACCAACTCATCCTGTTGTGAGTTGTGAGTCTTCTTCTGATGGTGGCAGTATTGGATGGGATACACATGACTACTCTGGTATTCCATTGGCGCAGTCAGGGGAGTTTCACCTCGATTGTATTATGAGGTGTGCTCATCAGTTTTCTTTCAGCCCTCATACATAGGATTTGACTATGTCTTTGATGACACAGGGAGATGGGCTGAATAAGAGGTGTACGGGTTCACTCTGGTAATATATATTTCTGATTTCAGGTGATGAGTCCAAGTTTGGCAAGTCTATCACTTTGTTCTCTCCAGTCAGTTGCTTACAGAAGCAAGTGTTTTAGATTTGGGTTGATTGAACTCTAGGGGTTATTAGAGTGGCACAATAGAAGTCAGTTGGTGTTGAGTTTGTAGGACTTCCAGTTGGTTCATGGGATCTAGGTGGAGAATTCTTATGGATAGTGTGGATGCCCAACGTACATCACCGCAGTTCTTGGGTGTCATGTCCCCTTCTCAGTGACATCTCTGGGAGTACAAGATTAGCCTATCACACGACCCTCGTAGGCCGATAGACTGGATAGAGGGTCACTGCGGAGCTTGGCTCAGCTTCAGTTGGCAGAGTTTGATCAGTAGGCTTTCGTTTGGGCTCGATCAGAGACTTCTTGCAGAGTTGCTATTTTTAGCAGTTCCTGGCAGTCAGCGTGGGACCCCTGCTATTTTTAGCAGTATGGCTTTGGCAGCGTTCAGAATCACTTCAGTGTTTGTCAGCTTCAGACGGAACAGTCATCGGATGAGTAACGAGAGAAATATTAATATTTAATTGTATTAATTAAATATTAATTATTTAATGAGTATAATATTAAGTTATAATATTAAATTATAACTTAAGTGATTCTTCTTGAGGGGTGCGCCATCATCAGAAGGGGCCAAAATTGATCATTAAATTATAATAAAATATTTTGGCTGAGACTATGGAAGAATTAAAAGAATTAAAAGTGAATATTTTATTAAAACCCTATTATTGAGGAAATCGCACTTTTGAGCATTATAGTGCATTTTCCTTGGGTTTTGGGCCATTATGTGATTATTGATATTGAGAATTGATCAACTTTTGTCTGAGCACAGAACCTTAGGGTTTGAAACTCGAATTCCTTGGAGAACGAGCCATCTCCACTGGAAGCAGTTCAGAGGGTGTGAAATAACACCTGATTTATTGCAGCTGAGAGATTTCTTCATACAGGAGAAATCACAGAGCATCAGAGGTTATTTATTTACAGAGCTTCAGCATCTTAATTCATTCAGGAGACCTTCTATTCATCAAGGCGCCCATATTTCAAAGATCTGGAGAGCTACAGAGAAGGCCGTACAAATTCATTAATTGCTGATTCAGTACAGCAGGCCGTACTTCTGTACCAGGGCCGTACCATCCAGCTTGAGGCGTATTTATTAAGGAGAGCAAATCGCCTTATATTTTTTATCTCTGCCTTCAGCAGTTGAGGCGCCTACTTATCTGGAGTCATCTGCCATCACCAGACAGAGGGAGAAGGGCATACTTGTTGCAGCCGTACCATTTTCATCAGAATATTTGTTGCTGTATCAAAAATCAGGTTTTCAAAAATCATTGCCTTTTACTTTGCATGTTATCAGATCTTCATTGTAATAGTTGCAGAAGAATAATATATGATCCAGACTCAGTATTTGTATTAGGGTTTGATATTTACGGAGCTAGATAATTTTTGTTGAATTTATTTCTTATTTTCAAGCAAAATCACATTCTTCTTTATTTATGCAAATACCCAAAAAAATCACAAAACATCAAAAACCTTCAAAACGTCACAAAACAGTCAGAGACAGAAAAAAGGGGAAACTAGGGTTTCTACATTGGGTAGCAGAGTTGTTTTTCAGAGAGATGACTAGGATGAATGGGCTACCAAGGTTCTTAGTCGATGACAGAGGCAGTAGATTCCTGAGTGCCTTTTGGCAAAGGCTTTTCAAATGGGCAGGTATCGAGTTGACCCCATTTATGGACTTGGCTCCTAGGGCCAAGTATTGGATTCAGGGGGACTAAGACAGTGTGCAAGCACTCCAGGATAGTTGGTAGGTGGCACAAAATCAGCTTGGGGCATACACTGATAGGCATGGGGTTGAGCACAAATTTGAGATTGGAGACTTGGTCTACCTTCGGTTGCAGCTTTACAGGTAGTCATCTTTGAAGAACAGCAGTACGGGGAAACTCAAGTCTCGATTTTATGGACCCTACAGGATCATTAGGTGTGTTGGGGAGGTAACCTACTGTCAAAGGGCAGTACGACACAGTGTATTTCATGTTTCGTGCCTCGAGAAGGCACTTGGACAGCTAGTTATTTCTTCATTAGAGCTGCCACCATTGGATGAGGAGAAACATTTGGTCCTAATTCCTGATGAGATAGCTGATACCCAGGAGAGGACATTGAGGAATAGGGTGGTTAAGAGATATTTGGTGAGATGGAGAGGTTTGCCAGCAGAGGATGCCACGTGGGAAGGCGAACATATTCTACAGCATCCCAATTTGCAATTGCTTGGGGACAAGCGATTTCGGGGAGGGAGGACTGTAATGTCCCCTTTTCGATAGCCACCTTGAGGATTGTGGAGTAAGTATTAAATTAATTATTTATTAAGTTATTTCAATAAAATAAAATCATAAGATAACTTTATATTTAATTAATTTAATAAAGTGACTTAAAATAAAATAATAAATCATAAAGTCACTTAAGGGAATAAAATAATAATAATATTTCTAGAAGCTTCTTGGAAGGCATTGAGAAATCTTTATAAGGAGCTGTTGGCCTAGCATTTTGGCATGCTTATGTCTTGGATTATATTCTCATTACCAGTTTGGTAAGAAAGCTTGAATGCTTGCATCACCCGAGGGTTTGAAGACTCTAGGGTACCAGTTTTGATTGTGAAAGATCAACCCTAACTGGAAATTGTGGAGGAATCCATCCAGGGTTTCTACAAATGCTTCATTGGAGAGTTTTGACAGGTACAATAGCTGATGTATTATTGCCCTACTGAATGAGAAGTGAATTGATGTGTTAGCTGGTTTATTATTGCATCATCTTAATTGAAGCAATTGAGGTATTGTTGCAATTCATTGAAAGAAGTATTTCTGGCTGAGATTATCATTCCAAATTTTAATGGTCTTTGACCAAAATTTGGGAGAAGTATAGAGTTTTGATTTTGGGAAACAAGAAGTTTGATTTATATTGCAGAACTTTGGCACATCATTTTCAGTCAGTCTAAGAATTCGATTGGAGAAACATCACAGTCAAAAGCAGGCCGAATGCATTGTTGGAGTGGTCAATTTTCTTGCTGGAGATTTAAGGACGATTTCATAGCTAAGAATCGTGATTTTTGTGCAACAGCAGCACTGCATATTGAAGAACGAATTTCTTAAGAAAAGAGTGGCTTGCTCATCATCTCAGGCGCAGCCAATAACTAGTTTGATCTGGTTGGAGAAGAAATTTAGCAGGGACAAATTTGGAGACCCCTCTTGTAATTTTGGACGCATCATTTAGACATATCTGATATCTGATATTTGATTTTGGTTAATTTATTAATATTTTTGGGTGCAACTGTGTAAACACCAGATATAATTCGATTTTCAGTTTTAAGGCCAGTTTATGCATCGAATCTGCTTGGAGAGAGCTCGCATATCAGCAAGAAGTATTAGCGCTGCCTCTTAGCTTCAAAGGGACGACCTTGAGGAGAAAATCAATTGGATTTCTGTATTGTTTGCCATCGAATCAGGTTCCATTAATATTGTATTCAATTGCATTTAGAATCAATTCTATATCATATTGAAATCGCTGTCTTATACAGCAGTTTTTAATAGCATCTAGTCATCATAATATCGCTGTCTACAGCAACTGCATTTGCATTTCATAAGTTCCATATATCTGAAACTTCATTGCATTGATTTAGTTGGCATGATCATTGTAAGATGTCTCCATTTAAGGCGATTAGGTGCATTCATCATAGGCAGACATTGTAATCAATCACAGCAGCAATAAAAGGCATTTGGGACAACTTGACGACTGTTTGATATAATGTCATTTTGTTGTAGCTGTAACTTTGCATAAGTTAATCATTTTATTAGATTGGAAAAATCAAATAAATATTGCATTGCATCTCTTTTCCATTTGTCACTAGTGTATTGCAATTAGAAGCCTTTCATATTCATGATATCATCTTCTGCATCAAAATTCAAAAAGAAACCACAAATAGCAGTTATAGAGTTTACAAGCAAAGTGTTTGACGAAATTCCGGAGCTTCAAAATCAGAAAATTAGAATTAGATTTGGCAAGGCTTCTTACATGGAGCACCAAAAGTATTTTCATCAAAGAAGATGGAGGCCATTTTTAGACATGGTGAGGTTGCATGGGCAGACCAATGCTTCATTTCCACCAAGAATCCCATAGATGGTGAAAGACATTATCATGTTGACATACAGTTTTGTTGGATAAGCACAGTTTAGTGTTTGGTGATATTCCCCCTTTTAGACCACTAGATAGAGGTTTCGAGCATGTGATTGAGTTCGAGGAGGGTGCCAAACCCATTATCACCACTCCTTATCGCCATCCAAAAAGGCATAACGAGGAGATTGAATAGGCAATCAAAGAACTTCTTGATATGGGCCATATCAGACCTAGTTCTAGTCTGTTTGCATATTCAGTAGTGTTGTTCAAAAAGAAGGATGGAACTATGCATATGTGCATTGATTATAGGGCCCTTAATAAGAAAACGATTAAGAATAGGTACTCCATTCCCAGGATCGACGAATTGATTGATGAGCTTCATGGGGAAGTTTACTTCTCAAAGATTGATCTCCAATCAGGGAATCACCAAATTAGAGTCCGAGAAGAAGATATCCACAAAGTATCTTTTAGATGCCACTACAATCATTATGATTTTTTGGTCATGCCATTTGGCTTGACTGATGCGCTTGCTACTTTCCAATCATGCATGAATCGTGTTTTCAATAGGCAGTTGTGTAAGTTTGTCCTTGTCTTCTTTGACGATATTTTGATTTATAGTAAAACTTGTTGTAATGTCCCCTTTTTTCAAGTGATCTAGCAAAGTCCACTAGCTTATTTTATTTCTATAAATTGTGTGAAAAAATTAAGGGAGTAATTTAATTAATTAAATATTAAATTGTCCTAAGTCACTTTTGGGACATTTATATTTAATTAATTGGTTTTATTTATTAAAGTGACCTGTAACAGCTTATTTATAAATTATTAAATAAGTCACTTTGGAGAAGGAAAAATATAATAAAAAGAAAAGATGATGAACGAAGATTATTATCTTTTTGGAAATAATTTTATCGAGAGAATTTGGAGAGCTTGTTTTGTAGGTTTTGTTGATGTGTGTTTTGTGACTGCACCAAATAGCAGAATAAAGTTTCCAACGGCTACTCTATTCTCTCTTGATCAAAGTATCCAACATGCTAAGATTGCAAGAAAGTTCATGCTTTCAACTCCAAGGTTCCTTTTATGCAATGGAATAGATCCAGTTGGTTCGTTGTGATTTGCTGGTATCACGAGGGGACTTATGTAATTGTTCAACAGCGGACAACAGACAACGGCCTAAAGGGTTTTCATGTGGTTCGAAAGATTTGTCAATGAAGTGCAAGTTTCCTAATACTAACCAAAAAAGTACGGAATTGAATGGTTGCAGGGATTAAAAAATCTATGTTCTAACATAGTACAGGATGTGGAGATCAACTTCAGTAAACTTCAACCAGACTTTGCTTTGCCTCGCTTCAGACAACTTCCACAAAGTCAGTGCAATCTTCAAGGGAGTGGCTAAAAATGTTCAAATCACAACTCAACATAAAGACACCATCACAACGACGCATGCCAACATGTGAATCATAATTGAAGTTAGGTTCAAAAGGTTCCAGTTGACCACGCAAGGAAAACCCACCATCAGTAAGCTTGCTAGTGGTATCGATTAAACGAAGCTCGCTTAGATCAAATACCACATTCCACAACTATCATCTACTTGCATGAAATGAAATATATTTTACTCTAAGCTACTTAAAGATTCTAAGTGAATCGGAAGGACGAAGAAGCCTTGCTAGCTATTCACGACAAAAGATAAAACCACAAGCAATGATAGTTCTTTTTATTATGAAAGTGTTCACAACAACTTCGTACAAAGCATTCAATAGGAAAACTTCCCTTCCTCTCCAATCTAAGCTATGCTATCAATCTATGCTATCTCTCTATGATCTATCTCTCAATTCTATGCACCTAATCTCTAATCTAATGAGGTACAAATGAGGGGGAATGCCCCTTTTATAGCTAGCCAAGTCCAATGGATGGCTCAAATTACAATTAGATGGATGGCTTAGATTGAGCCACATAAGCGTTAACCCTAAAAACTGCCACAAAGAAGAGAGGTAATAAATGAGTAAAGATTCCCACTTTCTTCCATTGACCATTATGAGAAATTAATGCCCACCATCTTCTAGAAGATTCTCGTCCAGAAATGTGTTCCCACTATTCTTCTCCTTTACTGCAAACTCTATGAATCTGGCCAACATAGCTTCAGCCTCTGGCACTGACACGGTAGGTACGTTCTCAATTCCAAAACTGCAACCTCTTTCTCCTACTTCATGATGATTTTCCTCTTAGCTGTCATTCTTTAACTCTGAAGTGCTTGAGGATGATTTCTAACCCCTGGGCCTTCATTATTTCTCCTTCCTGATTTTGAAGGATTTTCCAGTCTTGGACTTGATCATTTCTTCCTTGCCACCTGCCTCCTTGAGTTGGGTTGTAGAAACCCTTGTTCTCACTGACTTATGAATCTGTTTGTTTTTGCTTGGTTTTGAACGTTTTTGGTTTTTTTGTGTTTTTTGCATTAACCAATGAAGTTCGATTTTGAAAGGGATTGCTATAAAAATTAAATAAAATATTGCAATGCTAAAAATGATGGAAACTACTGGATCTAATGATGCCAGACTGTTTATTAACCTTCTGAATTGATTACAAATAAGATCTGATAACATGCAAATGAAAAAGCAACAACTTTTATTGACGAAAACCTGGTATTGCAGCAGCCTGATGATGCTCATGAAATGGTACGGCTATCATAGAAATCCACCTTTCCCTCCGGCTGGCGTTTGCAGATGATACTAGAAGAATATGCGCCCCTGTTGATGAAGCCAGAATGCAAAAAGAGAAGGCGTTTTGCCCTAGAAGAATAAGTATGACCTGTACTTGCAGGTAGGACCCTTGCATCAGCAAAGTACGGCTCCAACAGCAGCCCCAAGAAAATCTGTAAGGCCTTGGTTGTAATGCCAGATATGAAGCAAGGTTAGGCGCCCCTGAATACTGAACTGTCTGGTGATTTCCGGATCTAAAACCTGAAGATATAATCTCTGAATAATTCTGTGATAACCTCTGAATGAAGCTACTTCTCTGATAAGCAATAAATCAATTGAACCCTGGCTCGTTCTCCAATGCAAAACGAAAACTGGAACCCTTGGCTCTGTTCTTAGAAGGACTTAGCAAAAATTTGATTTTTCAACATAATGAGCTCTTTTCTCAATGAAACCCTTATATCCTTCAAAAAGTCGACTTTTCTCAAAAAGGCATCATTTAAATAAAGTTCGAACTTTTCTTTTAATTTTTCAATAGTCTCGAACACACTTTTAATTATAAATTATAATTGAAAAGTGGCCCCTCTTCAATGTTTGTCGACCCCTTTAAGAAATCACTTAAGTTATAATATTAAATAATATTATAACTTTATAATATAAGCTTCAAATAATTAATATTTAATTTGACAATTAAAATATTAATATCTTCCTCAAAATACGTCCGATTAACGAACTGTCTGAAGCTGGAGAATAAGTGATTGATTTTGCACACGAACAGGCCATACTGCTAAAAATAGCAGGGGTACTCCATTGAGTGACCTTACTTACTAAAAATAGCAAGTCAGGCAAATGATGTCCAAATGACCCCGAACGAAAGCCAACTGGTAAATTTTGACGACCGAAGCCAAGCCAAGCTCCAACAAGACCCTCTATCCATCCTATCAGCCTACAAGGGTCGCATAATAGGCTAATCATAAGCTCTAAGAGATGTCAACTGGAAGGGGACATTACAGTCCGCCCCTCCTGAAATTGCTTGTCCTCAAGCAATCTCAACTCCGGATGCTGCAAAATATCCTCGCTCTCCCACGTAGCATCCTCCACTGGTAAATCTCTCCATTTCACCAAATATTCCCTGATAGTCCTACGCAACTGTCTCTCTCTGTACTCCAGGATAGACTCAAGTACTAAGATCAACTTTCCCTCATCATCTAAGGGAGGTAAAACTGCTGAAGGTACCACACGGTGTCCCAACGCCTTCTTGAGACGTGACACATGAAAAACATTGTGGACCTTACTATCCGCTGGAAGCTCTAGCTCATAAGCCACCTCTCCAACACGCCTCAAAATCCTGAAAGGACCATAATATCGTGGCTTAAGCTTCTCCGAACCACTCTTCCTAAAAGTAGACTGGCGGTAGGGCTGCATCATGAGATATATCATGTCTCCCACCTCAAAAGACCTCTCTGTCCTCTTCTGATCTGCGTACTGCTTCTGCCGATTCTGTGCCTTCGCAATATTCTCCTTGAGAGCCCTCATAGTGTCCTGACTCTCCTACAATAAATCTCCAGCACTCGGCACTCTACTGTCACCCAGTAGCAAATCCAGAAAGCTAGGCGCCTCATAACCGTACAACGCCATGAAGGGGGACATCTGAATGGTCATGTGAAACGTAGTATTGTAGCAATACTTGCACAAATAAATCCACTTGACCCACGCCTTTTTTTTCCCTACAATGTAATTCCTGAGGTAACCTTCCACCCATTTGTTTACTATCTCCGTCTGACCATCAGTCTGGGGGTGGTAACTGGTGCTCGGTGTAAGCTCGGTCCCACAAAGTCTGAACACCTCCTGCCAGAAGTGACTAGGAACCGACTATCTCTGTCGCTAACTATGCTCCGAGGCAACCCATGTAATTTGAAAACCTCACGGAAGAAGACCTCTACTACCTGTGTAGCTGTGTAAGTGGTGGTGATCGGAAAGAAGTGGGCATACTTCGTCAGCCGATCCACAACTACATATATACAATCCCGTCCCTGGGCTTTGGGCAAGCCCGTAATAACGTCCATCGACAGGCATTCCCACTTCCTATCAGGAATCGGAAGTTGCTGCAACAATCCTGCCGGATACGTGTTCTCCTGCTTGTTCTGCTGACAAACAGGGCACTCACGCACATACTAAAGAACATCTGCCTTAAGACCCTTCCATGTAAACCTTTCCCGTATCTGTCTGTATGTTTTAAAATATCCGGGATGTCCTGCTATGGGCACATCATGAAAGGCTCGCATAATAGTGTTCTTCATCTTAGATCTTGGGATCAAGAAAATCTTGTTCTTGTAAATGATCAAGTCATTCACAAGCGTGTACCTGGTGTCTACCATCGATCCCTCAACAATATTGGATGCCCAAGTATCCTTGGCATACTCTGCCACAATCAAATGCCTCCAATCCTCTGCAATGTGAACCATAGAGCTCAGATAAGGCCTGCGTGAGAGAGCGTCAGCCACTACATTCTGGGTGCCTTTGATGTAGGTGATATCAAAGTCATATGCCTCTAACTTACTCACCCACTTCTGCTGACAGTCATTTAAATCTCGCTGCCCCAGCAAATGCCTCAAACTGTTGTGATCAGTTTTAATGCAAAACTTACTGCCCACGAGGTGTTGCCTGAATTTGGCCAAGGCATGCATTATGGCCAGCATCTCCTTATCATAAATACTATAGAGCCTCTCTAGTCCTCTGAGCTTCCTGCTCTCATAAACGATCGGGTGCTTGTCCTGCATAAACACCGCTCCAATGCCCTCACCAGAAGCATCACACTGAAGCTCAAAAGGCTTCGTAAAATCCGGCAGTGCTAATACTGGACACATAGTCATCAACTCCTTGAACCTCACAAAACACTCCTGTGCCTCAGGAGTCCAACAGAATGCACCTTTTTTCAACAAATCCGTCATAGGTGCTGCATGGCGTGAATAACCATTCACAAATCTGCGATAAAAACCACACAAGCCAAGAAATCCTCGCAGTTGTGTAAGGTTTGCCGGAGTAGGCCAATCTATGATAGCACGGATCTTCTCAGGATCCATCTGCACTCCCTCTACACTAATGATATGGCCTAAGTAGAGCAGCTCAATCATCCCCAAATCACACTTGGACTCATTGGCGTACAAGGACTCCCTCTCCAAAATGCTGAGCACTGTATCTAGATGAGCCAAATGCTCCTGCCAAGTCCTGCTGTAAATCAGAATGTCATCGAAGAAGACAAGTACATATCTCCTCAGTAGTGAGTGGAAGACCCTGTTCATGGTGGACTGAAATGTCGCTGGCGCATTGGTTAGCCCAAATGGCATCACCACAAACTCAAAGTGTCCACAATGACAACGGAATGCAGTCTTCTCAACATCCTGCTCATGGACTCTGATCTGGTGATATCCTGATCTCAGGTCTATCTTCGTGAAATAACATGCACCATGGAGCTCATCAATAAGCTCTTCTATACGAGGTATGGGGTACCTGTTTTTGATGGTCCTCTTATTCAGGACTCTGTAATCTATGCACATGCGAAGGGTGCCATCTTTCTTCTTCACTAGGACAACTGAAGAAGCGAATGGTGATTTACTTGGTCGAATGTGACCCATAGCAAGCAGCTCCTTGATAGTCTTCTCTATCTCATCCTTAAGCCACTTAGGATGCCTGTAAGGAGTAATCATGACGGGCTTAGCCCCCTCCTCAAGCTCTATAATGCTGGAGGTCTCCCTGGTGGAATATCACTGAAAACCTTCTCATGCTTGACTCTCAACTACTGGATGTCAGGATGATACTCGGTCTTATGCTGTCCCTCCTGTATAGGTGTCAATGTGCACTCGGCAGCCCACTCTACCATGTCATGTCGCATGAGTCTCTCCATCCGTAGGAAGGAAATAGTCCTGACATTACTGTCCTGAATGGCCTTCAGGATATGTGTCTTCCCATCCACATCAAACCGAATCTCCATGTCTTTGAGACGAAGAGTGACTTCCTCTAGGGAATGAAACCACTTCATTCCCAAGACTAAATCAATATCTCCCATGTTCACCACGTAGTAATCAGCCTTGAATTCATAGTTATTCAAGCGCAAGGGGAGATCCTTAATCATATGATCACACCTAAGAGTGTAACCATCGGCCACCTTAACCCTAATGCCTTAGAACTCCTCAGTTATGAGTCCGCGCTTCTCCACAAATCTAGCATCAATAAAATTGTGGGTGGCTCCTGTGTCAAGAAGGGTGATGACCCTTTGTCCTGCCAAAACTCCACGAAGTCTAAATGAACCCTCCTGTTGAATGCTAGACAATCGTGCCTCCTGAATCTGGAGCTCTGACTCTGCCTCTGCCTTACGATCTGAAGCCTCTGATTCTGACTCCTTAGAACTCTCCTACTATTCGGAACTCTCAGATTCCGAATCCTCATAATAAGCCCACATTACTCTATTGGCCTTACCCTTAGGCCGCAAAGGACAATCGTGGTTAGCATCGTAGGGACCTTTGCAGTAGAAGCAAAGCTTCTTCCTGCGTAAATCATTAAGAGCCTCGCGATCCAAGGGTGCTGTTGATTTACCCTTCGAGTCACTCTTAAAATCAGATCTCTCCTTATTCTTATTAAATCCCTTATTGTCCCTGAATGAAGAAATGTTTCTGGAGTTGAATTTGCTGGATGGTGCTGCAAACTCCATGCTGCATGCCTTCTTCATAGCTTCCTGTAACGAAGGAGGATCAAAGGATTTGATCCAACCTCTCAATGGTTCCAACAGTCCCTCCATGAAAAGCACAACGAGACGCCTCTCCGATATATTAGGAACCATAACCGACAATCGCTGAAAATCTCCTATGTAAGACTCCAAACTACCACTCTGTCGCAACTGAGCCAAATCTCTAAAATAAGATTCTGGATCCTTCTTGTCGAATCGTTCCACCAACCTGTCTACAAACTCCTGGTATGTGGTGATACGATCATGCTGGAGTGTCACCATCCCGTGGTGCCACCAGTCATAAGTTGCTCCCTCAAGATGCAATGTAGCATACCTAATAGCATCCTCGTCAGCCATAGGATGCAATGTGAAGAAAGTATCAACTTTATTGATCCAGGCCTGTCCTGTGACCTTGCCACTACTGTCAAACATAGCTACAGTAAATCTGTTGGTGGCATGCTTCAGATCATTATTATTATTATGTCTAGGCCTCCAGTCCTGTCGATTCCTGTGATGTTCTCTCCTCTATGTGATAAATCTGTCAAAGGTAATCCTCTCTCTGACCTCAGGTGACAGTAACTCCCACTCATCATTCGCTTCCATAAGTGTATCAGCGAACATTCCCTCAAGCTCCTCACCTGCAATAGCCTCATCGGGCTCCTATCTCACAAAAGTAGGTCTGGTTGGCCTGTCTGCTGTCCATGAAACAGTCCTAGGTGCTCTCCGTGAACCTGCATCACTCCTGTCCTCATCACGATGAGGTGACGGTCTCCTCGGTGTACCAATCCTATGGATTGCCATGGTCAATTGCTGCAATACATCAGCTACCTGCTGTTGGCCTGTCCGAAGATCTCTGAGAATATGTAAGACCTCTGCATCATCATTATCTCTAGGGTTTTGAGGAATCTCTGTTCTGTCAACCATGGTACTCGGCTGCCTGTTCAAACCCTGTTGCCTGTCAATCAAGGCTCTTCTGCGAGTATAATATCTGTGAGGCCCAACCTCTTGTGGCTGCATAAGAATGCGAAACCCTCAGGATGGCAGGATTTAGCTCTGATACCACTGTAGAAACCCCTGTTCTCACTGACTTCTGAATCTGTTTGTTTTTTCTTGTTTTTGAACGTTTTTGGTTTTCTTGTGTTTTTTGCATAAACCAATGAAGTACGATTTTGAAAGGGATTGCTATAAAAATTAAATAAAATATTGCAATGCTAGAAATGATGGAAACTACTGGATCTAATGATGCCAGACTGTTTATTAACCTTCTGGATTGATTACATATAAGATCTGATAACATGCAAATGAAAAAGCAACAACTTTTATTGACGAAAACCTAGTATTGCAGCAGCCTGATGATGCTCATGAAATGGTACGGCTATCATAGAAATCCACCTTTCCCTCCGGCTGGCGTTTGCAAATGATACTGGAAGAATATGCGCCCCTGTTGATGAAGCCATAATGCAAAAAGAGAAGGCGTTTTTCCCTAGAAGAATAAGTACGGCCTGTACTTGCAGGTACGACCCTTGCATCAGCAAAGTACGGCTCCAGCAGCAGCCCCAAGAAAATCCGTACGGCCTTGGTTGTAATGCCAGATATGAAGCAAGGTTAGGCGCCCCTGAATACTGAACTATCTGGTGATTTCCGGATCTAAAACCTGAAGATATAATCTCTGAATAATTCTGTGATAACCTCTGAATGAAGCTACCTCTCTGATAAGCAATAAATCAGCTGATATTTCAGAGCCTCTGAACTGCAACACTGAAGATGGCTCGTTTTCAACATAATGAGCTCTTTTCTCAATGAAACCCTTATATCCTTCAAAAAGTCGACTTTTCTCAAAAAGGCATCATTTAAATAAAGTTCGAACTTTTCTATTAATTTTTCAATAGTCTTGAACGCACTTTTAATTATAAATTATAATTGAAAAGTGGCCCCTCTTCAATGTTGGTCGACCCCTTTAAGAAATCACTTAAGTTATAATATTAAATAATATTATAACTTTATAATATAAGCTTCAAATAATTAATATTTAATTTGACAATTAAAATATTAATATCTTCCTCAAAATACGTCCGATTAACGAACCGTCTGAAGCTGGAGAATAAGTGATTGAATTTGCACACGACCAGACCATACTGCTAAAAATAGCAGGGGTGCTCCGCTGAGTGACCTTACTTACTAAAAATAGCAAGTCAGGCAAATGATGTCCGAATGACCCCAAACAAAAGCCAACTGGTAAATTCTGACGACCGAAGCCAAGCCAAGCTCCAACAAGACCCTCTATCCATCCTATCAGCCTACGAGGGTCACATAATAGGCTAATCATAAGCTCTGAGAGATGTCGACTGGAAGGGGACATTACATGGGTGCATATTGGGTCATTGATGAGAAATTCCCACACTTGGCCACTTCTTTTAACATTTCCCTTCATGGTTTGGGTGCAAATGAGACATCATGGAGGAACTTGAAACATGTAGCTTTATCTCCCTCCAAATGTTGTCCTGGAGTATTTGTTGCATCACTTCGAGCCATCATGCCTTGGTCCCGGCATTCATCCTGCAAAACAAATAAAAAGAAGAGCATCAAAACACTTATAGTATAGATTCACTTCTCTTACCTAATCTCCATGCTTTGATTTCCAAGGTCTGATTGATCTATGGATCAGATAGAATTCATCATTTTCTTCTAGCAAATTTTTCCTTCTTCATAGCCTTTCATCACAAGCGCATTTAACATCTGTTAGCTGGGACGTATATCATCTTGATGTTTTCATCTTCTTGCCTTAGCCATTTTATTCACCTATCCTGTCCATCTTTCTTTAGGAGCTTGACACTTCATCCTAAGGGCACATATGAAGGCTCTTGTTTCATTACTTGCCTTAGAAAATTCTCATGTCTTCATCCATTCCCCCTTTGGCACATTTGAGACCCCTTTAGCTTTTGTTTCCTCCCTTAGAAAATTACACACCTTGATGTCTCTGTCTTAGAAAAAAAATATTTTCTCTGGAAAATTTCATCAACCCGGCACCCATTGTCCACTTTAAAATCTCAGGTAAAGGATGAAAAGTTTCAAAATCATCTCCCTTTAGAAAGTATCCAAGACCCACAAAAAGATCTCCCCTCAAAAAATATTTTTCCAACTATATTATTCATGTGTACACATGTGAAGGGGTACATTTTATTTTTTTACCCTTGAAAAATATTTATTTTCAATGTTTGCCTACTCCACATTTTCTCACTCCATGGGCGCACTTGAGGGGTCCTGCTTTTATTTTTGAACACTTAGAATATTTCCATGCCACTTTACTATGATGGACGCATTTGAGGTGTTCCTCTTCCTATTTCATCACTTAGAAAAATATCTCTAGCACTTCCTTAACAACTTGGGGGCACTTTGGGTGGGCATCTTCCATTTTTTTTATCACTTAGAAACTTTCTTGAAGTCATCTCACAGCTGGGCGCATTTTGGGGGATGGCCTGCCAGTTTATGACTTGGAAATTTTTTTTATCATCCTCTCCTCAACATGGGTGCATATAAGGGGTCCAGCTTCCATTTCTCACGCCTTAGAAAATATTCATTTTAACTTACTCATGAAGGGCGTATTTAGGGCTGCCTCAGGCAACTTTTGTTTGCCTTGGAAAAATCTCCAGCCTCCTTCACAAGATGGCGCATATGAGGGGTCCTCTAATACATAAGCTTGTTGAACCAATTCTGGGCCAACCATGGCGATCGTTTGGGCCAAAGCCTGTCCTCTGACTAACTTCATTGGCTGTATCTCTATATCATACTCTTGCAAAGTGGCGACCCACTTTCCTCTTCTTTCACCTAACTCATTCTGCATCAATAAAATCTTCACCGTGGCGTCTGGAACAATTGCGTGGATCTTGCTCCTCAAGATGTAATGTCTGAATTTCTTGACGGCCTTCACCAAAGCATACGCTTGCTTCTCAATGCTTGGATATCTTAACTCTGCTTCTTTCAAGGGTGAGCTCATAAAGGCAATTGGGTGCTCATCCTTCTCTTCGGTTCTTTGAGTTAGTACTGCTGCACATGTGTGTTCTGAGGCAAATGAATATAGATAGAACGGCTTTGTGTAGTCTGGACTGACCAACACTGGAGCGTCCACTATAGCTTGCTTGATCTCATCAAAATCCTTCTTTGTTTGTGGGGTCCACTCAACCTTTGCATCTTTCTTCAACATTGCATTTAGTGGCCTTACTATCTCAGCAAATCCGGTTATAAATTTTCTGACAAAATTGATTTTTCCGAAGAATGACCTTAGTTCCTTCTGAGTGCCTGGCAAACCAATCCTTGAGATAGCTTCAATACGTTCAGGGTCAATTGATATACCCTTCTCTGAAATAATGTGACCCAACAATTTACCTTCGGTGATGCCAAAGATACATTTCTTAGCATTCAGAGAAACGCCAAACCTTCTGCATCTCTGAAATATCTTTCTCAAATCCTCAACGTGATCTACCCTTCTCTGAAATAATGTGACCCAACAATTTACCTTCGGTGATGCCAAAGATACATTTCTTAGCATTCAGAGAAACGCCAAACCTTCTGCATCTCTGAAATATCTTTCTCAAATCCTCAACGTGATCTCCTCTTTTCTTCGAGAACACCATTAGGTCATCCATGTAAATTATAATGCACTTTCCAACAAGGTCTCGAAAAGCGATGTCCATTGCTCTCTGGAAAGTGGCTCCTGCGTTGATTAGGCCAAAAGGCATTCTTTTGTAGGCAAATGTTCCCCATTTCGTGGTGAACGCTGTCTTCAACCTATCTTCATGTTCAACCATCACTTGGTTGTAGCCTGAGTATCCGTCCAAAAAGGACATCATTTGTGAACCATTCACTATTTGCAACACCTCATCCAGCGAAGGCAAGGGATAGTTGTCTTTCTCAGAGGCCCTATTCAAATTGCGGAAGTCTACGCATAATCTTATCTCTCCATTCTTCTTTCTAACAGGCACGAGATTGGCGACCCACGTGGAGTGCCTCACTGGAAAAATAATTCTGGCTGAAAGGAGCTTCTTGACTTCTTGATAAATCAACGGTTCTAGCAATGGATTCACCGGCCTCTGCCTCTGCCTAAATGGCTTGCTGCCTGGCTTTAGTGGTATTGTATGTGTAATCAGCGATGTATCATATGTCTTGAGGTCTTCATATCCCCAGGCTATCACCTCTGGAAATTCTTTCATGACCCTTAAGATGCCTTCTTTCTTTTCAGGTGTGCAAACCTTTCCAATAAAAACGTTCTTCACTTGTTCACTTGTTCCTAGATTGACAGGTTCACAATCATTGCCTTGAGTGCTTTGATTTCTACTCAATCTGTCAGTATCAAATAACCTTTCTAACTCTACCATCCCTTTTGGGATTACATTAGTCTTCAAATTTAATATCCCTTCTGTTTCATATTCAGCCTCTTCAGCATCTTCCTCATCTATGATTTGTGCTTCAAACACTCCTGAGTTTGTGAGAAAATCCAGAATCTGCTTGTCGTCATCAAACACTTGAAAGTTCTTTATGTTATCAGGGATTGCCGGGGTCGAAACCAACTCTACTGTGAACTTCTTTAATCCCCCCATTGCCAATGGTTCCAAAGAACTGGCAGCTTGTGCCAAAGAGTTTGCAACGGTGTTTTTGGATCTATAAACTTGCTTTATGTTGAATGCATCAAAGCTCTCTATCAGGTCCCAAACTCTGTTCCGGTAGCGGTTCAATCTCTTATCATGGCAGGCGAACTGCTTCCTTACTTGTCGGACTACAATGTCAGAATCTCCAATGGCATATACAATCTTGGCTCCCTTCTGAATTGCAAGGAGCAATCCGTGGATCAAGGACTCATACTCAGCAACGTTGTTGGTGCATGAAAACTGGAGCCTGTAGGAACCCAAATAAGCTTCTCCTGTCGGGCTAACCAATTCAAATCCTGCTCCATTTCCTTTCTTAGACTTTGACCCATCGAACCTTAAAGTCCATATTTGATTCTTTGTAGGGGTACTGGGAGACTGAACACGTGTCTCTTCTTGATTGCAGACCTCTGGAGTCTTTTCTTTATCTTTTGACTGAGTCGTATCATCTTTTACAATTTCCTCTATTGAAACACTATTCTCTTCATTCATCTTTTGATGTTCTATTAAAATCTCCTTTTCTTCATCCGTCTCCTGATGTTCTTCCTGTAATGAAGTATGGGGGACAAGCCTAGCAACTTGCTCTAGTGCCACCTTGCACATGGCACAAGTGATTTCTGAATGAAATGCTTCGTGTATTCGGCACCAGTTAGGAAGCAACAAATTCTTAATTGAAGCATCTTTCCCTAACTCTGTTTCTTGCTTCACGCTGTTTAGGACAAAGTCCCTGAAATTCTCAAATGTTCCCCCACCTTCACTATCGCTTGAGTCACTTTCAATCAATACTTCGGTGGAGCTCGTGGTATCTTCCAAACATTTTCCCTCACTTGCACTTTGCAGCATCAATACCTCTTGCTTAACAGGCCTATACGAGCCTAAATCAGTTTGTACGAACATGATCTCATTATCTTCTCCATATTCTGTGATCATCAGCTTCAATCTCGGTGTACTCTCGACCTTGATCTGATTTGGGACTCCTTTCCATGGAAGCCACATGTGGGAGAAGTCTGTTGCAATGTACCCATTCAGCTTTCTTGCCCAGTCTCGGCTCAGTAACATACCGTACCCATCCGGTATGTCAACCACTGATATGTCTATACAGCTCTGGATTCGGGGATCAGCTGACAACTGCATATGAATATTATTTAACTCCCCGACCACAGGTACTTCAGTCTTATCAAGTTGGGTCACCTTCTTTGTAGTATGCAACGGGACTATACCCAACCTTTGACACACCCTCAATGGCATGACGTTGCTGGAAGCACCGGAATCAATCAAACAATTGTGCAATAACTTTCCAAAGATTCTAACTGATACCAAGAATGGGGCTGGTTCATCCTTCCCCTGATAGAACACAACCGGTTTCTTCTTTTCCTCGGGTACAACGCTCTTTCTTTCATTCTTTTCATCCCATTGTGAAACTTGATTATCACGGGTGACCTTCTGGGTCTGCTCTTGCCTTTGTTCTGCGGGCAAACTGAATCTTACTCTTCTCTTATCCTCAGTCCTTGGTTTTTCAGGTTCACTTGAAGATCCTTGTACTACCCCCACAAAACCTTGGGACTGCTGTGGAGCTTCCCAAGCGTTGAACGGCGCGTAAGGCACTTCCTCTACCATGTTTGCATTCTGCACAGGACGGGATTGTACATTTACTGGAGGATTCCTTGATGAACTAGGTGCTTCTTGAGGTGTACTCTTTGCAACTGGTGTCTCATATAGACTTCCCAAAATTGTGTCTCTAACTTCAGAGATTTTCATCAACTCATACAAGGGAAGACTAACCTTTATCTTCTTCACTTCTTCTAGCACATAGGAACTTAATCTTTTCATATCATCTCTTGGAAGATTGTCCTTTTGAGGACGCTGCATCACGTGGATTGGCTGTTGCTGGACAGTTTGTTGTCCATTTCTATTCTGCATCACGTTCTGCTGTCTATACTCCGGAGAATCCCTAGGCAAATTCGGATTGTTACTTGCATTTGGATTTGGCGGGATTGCAAAGTTATTCGGAGGAATAGAGGACGTCAAAGGCTCTTTCTGGTGATAAGTCCTCTGGTACACCTTAGGTGCTGCTCCTCCGGAAGTTTGGAATGCTTGCACCTCTCTACTCCCTTCTACCAATACGCTATTATCGAGAGGCAGGAAAATGTAGTTACCCTGGTCATATGGCTCCTCTGAATAAGTACCTTGAACTTCTGAATATGTTTGAGCCTCTGAATAAACTTGAGCTTCCTCATAAACTTGAGTATCTGGCGCCTCCACGGGACCGTTAGCCGAAGCTGGTGGAAATCTATAATTAGCTTCTGGTGGCGCGTAGTTCTGGTATTCGGACACAAGATTGACACTTTCTATGATTAGTGCCTGGTCATATCTTTGCACTGGTACAATCTCATATCCAGTAGTCGGAGGATTTTCAGTACCTTCCGTGCTTTTCACTTCTCCTTTGAAGATATCAGCCGCTACTTGAAACTCATGGCATTGTAATTCTGAGTGTTGACTTGTGTTATGAAGCCGACACCATCCTGACATAGCAGCTTCTGCCAGAAATACTCTGTCCGGGGGACGATTTTCTGGAGGCGGCGGGTTATCCAGCGGTGATGGAACTCCTCCATTGTTAGGTCCAGTATTCCAGGACCTCTTCTGATATCCTTGATTATTGTTTCGATATCCATGGCTGTTGTCGTGTCCATGTCCTTGATGGGTATCCTGATGGTGTTGAGGATTATTGTGATATCCTCGATTGGCACCTGGATGTGCCTGATAATTCTTTATCATTGATTGCATTTGATTATTTTGATTTCTGAGGTGAGTCACCTCAGATGACAGCCTTTTCATTTGTTCTACTAATTCTTTCATTTCGTCTTTCTCCTCTTGTGTCCTTGTTGCAGGTACCGTGTTCTGGAGATATACAGGCTGTGTAGCTGGAGTCTGGGATAGAGGTACCCCAGGATGGAGAATCAATTGATCTGATGGTGGCGTAACATGATACGCCGGTTGCGGAACTGGATTCAATGATAGAATTTGCTGGTTCCATGCTGGAGCAAGAGTCTGCATTTGATTGTTCGTGGTGACCAAGCCAGTGTACAAAGAAGGCCCAGTTATGTTTTGGCCCATATTCTGACTTACTTCAACCGCCTTAGCATATGCTTGGTTCATGTCTGCTGGAATGGGATGAGCTTGTCTTACAAACATAGCAGTCAATGGATCCAAGGCTGCATAATAATTTTCCCTTGCATCGGGAATCATGTACGGAGGACGTAGCCTTGTGAGAGCCTTTTGGAATCTATTATTGAAGGCATGGATAGGCTCTTTGTCTTGTCTTCTTACCTCTGTGAATTGGCGGAAGAGCTCCACTGGGGTGATAGGAATACCAAACTTCCCAATGAAAGCCGCTTTCATTTGCTCCCATGTTCTGATGGATCCAACTGGAAAATGTATAAACCAAAAGTGAGCCTCTTCTCCCAAGGAGTACGGGAACAATCTGCAAGCCACATCTGCGTATGCAATTTGTCTATTTCGCAAATGATCTTCAAACATCTTAATGTGATCCTCTGCAGAACGGTTTGGATCATGGACTTGATACTTGGTGCAGAAATGCTCCGGATTCTTTGGCATGTCATGGTAGTCAGCAAACTCAAGAGGAGATGGATTGGTGACTAGCCAAGTAGCACCGTTAGGAGCGGGTTGGCCTCCTGGTTGAGCCATTGCTTGATTTGGATATCTCCTTTGATAAACAATTACTGGGGTTATGGTAGCCTGAACTGGTGGCTGTTGCTGAACAAACACAGGTGTAGTGACTTGAATGGCTTTAGGTTGAGCAAACCTTGAAGCACTTGGTGGAGTTCGGAACAAACTTGTAATCTCTTCTCCGCTTTCTTCACTAGACTGAACTTCTTCATTTGAGAATACTTCTTCGCTTGAACGGCTCTCTTTCTTCTTCCTTGCTCGCGTAGGCAATTCTAACTCCACAAAGTCTTTGGATGAACTTGGCGTGGACCTCAGAATTCTTTTCAACTTATCGGGTGAGAATGAACTGATTCGATCCAGGATGTAGCTGATCACTGTCGGCGAGGAAGGGGAGCGAGTGGATGTCTTTGATCGAGCAAATTCCTTTCAATTGCAACTTGGATTTCAATAGCCTTTTCTTCCTCTTCCTCCAACACGAAGCAAGTTCTCATATACTGGGCGTAGCTCTCCTTTGTTTTCCAAGCAAGATTGTTCAACCCTGAAAGAATGTCTTCTTGGTCGTCGTTGAATCCCAAGTTAGGCTGCAACACTGGAAATATCTCTCTATGCGGTAGCACCATCTTGAATCATGATAATTTTTCTCCAATGAATTTCTCTTGATGAAAATCCCTTCTTATTCGAAAATGACTGCTTCACTGCGAAGAATCCTTGAAGGCCCTCCTAGCACCAGTTTTTTCTCTGTTGATGCGATTTTTGTGACCTCACCAATCAGCCGAAGAACAAAATAGTTTGGGCTACTCCGTTCTCTCTTGATCAAAGTATTCCATGCGCTAAGATTGCGAGAAAGTTCGCATGTTCAACTCCAAGGTTCCTTAAGTGTGAATAGACCCAGTTTGGTTGATGTGTATTGCTGTGTTCGTACGAGGGGACTTACACAATTGTCCAGATTTCTTGCAGTCAGCAGTTAATGTATGGTTTTGAAAGGGATTCTCACGTGTATGATTTGGCAATTTAATCTCTCTCCTAAAACTAATAAGAAATATACGGAAAGTAAAGGGGAAAGGGCCTAAGAAATTTATATTCTATTCTAAATGCAGGGTATGTGGAGCTTCATTTTGATAGACTTCAACCAGATTTCACCTAGCCTCCGTCGGACAGCCTCAGTAAAATCGGTGCAATCTTCAAAGGGGATAGCGAAAGGTGTTCAAGTTATAGATTAACATACGTACACCATCAGAACAACGCATATAAGTATGTAAATCACAACCGAAGTTAAACACAAGATAATATCCAGTTGACCACACAAGGCGAACTTATCATCAACAAGCCGCTAGTGGTATGGAATAAAGCGAAGCTATCTCAATAAAACAACACACACCAAAGTAAGCTACTTGCATGAATTAAGCTACTTGGATACGAAAGGAAGAAGAAACCTTGCTAGCATTTCATGACAAGACGAATTCCATCATCAATGAAAAGATCTATTATCATAAAATGTGTTACACAACAATTTCCTCAAAAGTTTTCAAAGGGAAAACTTTCTTTCTTCTCCAAATGATGCAAAAATGCTCTACAATGTTACACTATCTAGCTCTAAAGCTAATGCTCTCTCAATGTCTACTCTGGTTCTGACTCCTAATGAATTACAAATGAGGGGGACTCCCCCTTTTATAGCTAGCCAAGTCCCAAAAGACGGCTAGGGTTACAATCAATAGAGTGGCCAGAATCGTGCCACCTCAGCCCTAACCCTAAAAACTGCCAGAATAGGGAGTGGTACATTAAATGAATCAAAGATTCCCACTTACTCCCAAAATAGTAAAGGCAATTAATGCCCACAATCAGTCTTCTAGAAGATCATCATCCAGAAGTGCATTCCCATTTGCCTTCTCTCTGGCTGCAAACTCAAATCGTCAAATGCG